>VYXD01007800.1:235991-283408 GCA_013397195.1 Hylia prasina
CGCCCTGCAGCGCTTCCCAAACTCGGCTTCCCGGCCGCGCTGGCCGCTCGATGGCCGCTCGGTGCCCGCGGAAGGGACGGCGCGGGACTTGTCCGTATGTCGCCTCCGAGCAAAGCTGTTCTGAAACGTGTCGTGGGGACAGATTTGAAAACGGGCCTGAAATCTCTGCGAGGTACAGGAGTTTCTTGGTAGTCTTGCATCCCTGTTGGATTGATGCTCCCCAGATTTATTCTGGAGCATTGAAGTGTCTTCAATAGAGAATGACAATGAAATGAAATCTAAACAAATTCAATAAATAACATTTATAAAAATTATAAAATTATATTTTTTAAGTAGCTTTTGCTCAAATGAAAAGTCCGGTTTGTACTTAAATATCAAAGCTGATTCCAATGAGTTCTTGATGCACCCAAACTTTAAGTGTTTACCTGCAGACAGCTGACTGAAATAATTGTTTGGTTTTGTTATGTCTTGCCAAAACAACCGGCTCTTCTACTTAATTTCGTAGCTTAGTTTTGTAGCACTTAACAAGAAATTATAGGTGACAGAATTATTTTGCCAGCAATAGAAATGCTGTGGAGCAATTGGGAAGGTTGATGGCAGGAACTAAGGACCAGATTCTTATCTGGTTTTAATACTGTCAGTTTGAATAGAGGTAATAGTTATGTCCAAATGCTTTCTTTTTTGCTATAGCAACAGTCAGAACTTTAGGTAATTAAGTTCAGCTGCTTTCTGATGTGAAGCTTGTTGGAAATTATTGAAAGCTATTGCAAACCAGTAATTTCTCAAATAAGAGGCAATTTAAGTAGCCCTGAGACAAACCCAATACCTGCTTTTGGCAAATTCTTTAATCTCATTACAGTCACCATAATTGAATTCTTAAAGCTTTTGTGTTGCGGAGGAAAAAGTTGTGGGATCACTGCAGAATCTGGTTGCTGCATGTCACAGAAACGCTTTAGGCGTTTATGCTGTTCTCCACTCAAATGGCCAAGATGCTTAGTCCCTGTTGTTTTTCAAGGTGACCCTTTTTGCTTGAGTAGCTGTACCCTAAAACCTGTGCTTGTCTTTGGCTTGCATCTGCTTGCTGTTCTTCCCCTGGAGACACTGCCCCCATTTGCTTGAGTGTTGGTGCCTGCCCAGACCCACCTGGCTTTGGGTGGGTGTTTTGCTGTTGCCATCGTGTTTGAGCTGCTTCAAATGACAGTGCACAGCCTGGTGCTGCTGCACTTGTGGAGTGATTCTTGCTGGAGCAGTGCCAGCTGCAAGGAAAGCTGGAAGGCTGCTCTAACTCAGAGGAGGGAATCACAACCTTCAGGTAAACTTTTTGGCTTTGCACAGTATATTCTTTACCTCAAGGGCCAATATTTATTCTTTCTTTTGAGTACATCTGCTTGTGTGATGCAGACATTTCCATATGCAAGCTTTGATTTCTCTGGACAGCGATGTCCATACAAGCTCAAATCCAGCAGATCTGTCCCTCCCTCGAGTGAGGAAAGGAAATGGATAGTAAAACTTGTCTGAGCTTACAGTGGTGATTTGGATCTATTCAATCAATTTGAGTTTTTCTGTTGATTTCAGGGAACTTACAAGCTGCAATGTGGTAGCTGTGTTTTATGATGTAGCTGCAGGCTAGGAGCAAGGTTCTTCAAGGAGCCTTCCCTTTAGCTCAGGGTAGGGTGGTGCTGAGCTGTGGTTTAGGATGCCAAGTGACATGAAAGTGCTGTGTGACTCCAGAGTAAGCTCTCAGTTGATATTTATGGTACGTATTTTTTGCTTGGTTGAGGCTATTAAGATATATAATGTGTATTAATGTGTCCTCCTCTTACTGTGACTGAGAGCAATTAGTGTGCTGTCAGCATGAAATAAAAATAAGCGATTTCTAAACTAACTAAAGATGTTCTGGAAATTCTATTTATAAAGCAACCAGAGTTTCTATCGGGTAGAGTCTGCCCTTTCAGTTTCATCAGTGTTACAGATCCTAATCCAGCTACCTTGCTGCTTTCGGTCTGTTGTTTACGAAATATACATTAAACTTGTGATCTCCCTGTCTTGCTCCAGGATTGTAATTTCAAGCAGGATATGATTCAGAGGTCTCTAGAACTGTGATGTTTCTTGCTGCGATGGCATCAACTGAGCACAAGAAATACCCCTATTAAAGAAAAAGAAACAAACCAAACCCTTGTGAGAAACAATGTGCTGTGCAAGAGCAATTCATAAAGTAACAATGTAATTGTCTCTTATTGATGTAGTGACTTTGGTTTATTAAAGGTTTATTTGTAGCCCCGTAACATTATATCTGAGGTTCATAATTGGAATTTAGAAAGCCTAATAAATTTTGATTTCATCCTGAATGCTCTCCATTCAGTGTGTTTACATTAGCGCCAAGAAAAGGCATTGCCTGAGCTCTGTGGCTGCATTGTGCTATGCTCAATCTACCGATGGAGTGTCTTTGGGAAAATAAAATACCTGAAACTGTCACTGCTGGTGTAAGTGGTCATAGCTCCAAAATTAGGAGTGATGCACCAAGGCTTGGATATACCCTGTAGCAAATACATGGCATGAAAACATTGTAAAATGAGGCTTGTCAAGACAAGGTACATCATGGTGAATTAATTCACCTTGGCTGAATTTTGCCCTTAGCGGGTAACCCTCCTTGTTGATGTGTATGGCTCAAGCCAGGCACAGCCTGTCCCTTTTCACAGAAATGGCATCACTTCATTAAGGGTCATTATGCTTCATTAACAGGTCCGTTTTAGCCTTCCTGAGCCTTTTCAGAAATGGTCCCAGGCCTGGATATCCTTTGGTATTTTAATTGTTGAAAGTAATGACACAATCTTGTGTTATTGTAAGTCCAGAGGAAGCACAGCCCCTGGTTTAGCTTCCAGGGCACCAGTGCAGGGTTGTGATGTGTGAAACACAGGAGTTCCATCTGACACCACTTTGATTAACTGCATTGGTGTTCTTTCCACATTCATTAAAAAAATACACAAGACAAAAAACACTGCTCAACGTGCATGCAGATGAGGTGGAAATCCCTCCAGTTCCCCACAGATGATATGGGGATGTGGGATGATGCCAGGGAAATGGTGCTGCTCTGGAGTGAAGTGAGTGTGGGAGGGATTGGAAATGTCTCTGCTTGGGACAGAGGAATATGAGTGCAGAAATCACAACCCCAGGTAGGACTCCCCTTTGTTATGCTTGGAGAAACATGTCAGCCCTCTTCAGCACAGGACTTGTTTTGTGTCCTTCATTCAGGTTTGGGTGTGTTTGATAACCATCTGGGCAGGTTGGGAGGATGAATGACTGTCCCTGTGTGCTGGTGTCAGCCCTGGCTCACCCTGCACACCTGATCATAGCCAAGGGCGTTAGCAGTGGCTTTATCTGCTCCAGGCAACGTCCCCCTCTGAGTCAGAGGGGAATAATATTTTCTGTCACATTGCTGGGAGCCTCCAGTGGTCAGAGATGCAAAGGTGTGTGTCTGGCACTTTCCTGAAAATCTGCTGAGGATACAGGTGTGAGTCCCCAGCTGTGAGTGGCCCTGTGCTGCTGGGGGCTCTGGAGAAGGGAGGAAATTCACCCTTTGGTTTCTGCAGTACCATGAGACCATGTTTTGATGTGGTTTGCTTTTGGCCACAGTGGTTACAAGAAATCCCAGGACTCTGGTCCTGCAGGTGCTGTGTGGCAACGGGCTGGGAACAGCCTGTCCTGAGGAAAATAGTTTTGGGGTAAAATCACTACAATATGGGAATTCATTGCCAATACACTGGAGACTGTAGAGCTCTGTAGGCACTGAATGTGGATGGACACTGTCAGCCTCTATGTTACTGAACCTGAGGTGGGTTTTGTTGTAAGATGAATGTCCTATAACTGTTCTCCTATTTCTTTTTTTTTTAAACAGACTTGAAATGATGACATCAAGGAGCTTTTGGTGCTCTCTTGTGCTGCTGGGGGTTTTCCCACTGGTCACAAGGGGATGGATGGATGTGGACCAGAGCAGAAGCCTCTATTCGGATGTGGGGCGGTTGCATCAAGAGGTACTGTACACCAGCTGCTGCTGCAGCCACAGCTCTTGGGTTTCTGTTCTTGGGCTACGTTCAGGCTCTCCATACTGCAAACAGAAAACAAGTGTGGGCTTATCCATGTATATTTGTATTAAACACGTCCCGAGGAGGTCAGTGAAAAACAGTGAAACAGAAACTCTTACACTTATTGGGTATATTGACATCATCTGGAAGTGAAATTGTGCATCTGGCTGTTGTGGAGATGCTATCTTTGCCCCAAAAGCTTTACAGTGTGCTGTGTCCTGGAGCTGCTGACATCAGTGAAGCTAAAATTTAACAAGCAAACTGTCCTGTCTCTTCACTTGGGTCAGTGGACATTTAGGTGAAACCTAATAAAAGCCCTTTTGGAGGAAAACTGAGCCATAGGTGGTTCTGAGAGAATCAGCAAAATTACTGCCCAAAGTGTTTCCCTCCAGACTTACTGATGTGGCACCTTTGTGAGGCACAGAGGAATGGAAAAGGGAGCAGGGAGCAGTGATGGCAGCGAGGGGTGAGCTCCTTCCACCCCAGTGCCCATCCTGACTGGGACTGGGGCAGGGCAGCAGTGCCTCCTCAGTGCTCAGTCCTGGCCTCTGGGAGCACGGGAGCAGCTGAGCCTGTTTGCAGTGCTGAAGGTGACAGTGTTGGCTTCTGTCACAGGGGTGTGGATGGAGCAGTCCCTGTCCCAGCAGGACACAGGATTTCTGAACCAGAGCTCAGCATTGCTTGTGGCACAGATGTAGACTCAGATTTTCACAAGTCTGACATTGAGACGTGAATAAAGCCACAAAAATCTAGAATTTAGGCTTTGTTGAGCTGTAAATGATGAGTGAATGCTGAAACAATTTTAGTTATTGAATTAGTTCCTGTGTATTCACTCAATGGTTGCTTAAAGGTCTGAAAGTGGGAGGTGTTGCAGGAGGACAGGAAAGGACACTTGGCTATTTTTTAGCTGCCATAGCCTTGCACACTTATGTGCTGGCAGACACATCAGTCAGTGCCAGGCTAATGATAAGCCCTTGATGGATTCATGTTGCAATTGGATCTATTTAAGCCTCGGGATTTGGTTGTAGTTGGAGGATCCCATTTCTCCCAGTCACATTCCATACAAATACCCAGTTATCTGTATTATAGTTTAAGCCAATTAAAAAAGTGCTTTTTGCTGCTTAGCAGGGCTCAGAAGTCGTTTCGGTGGTGTTGGATGTTCTACAGTTCTGAGGTCTGTTTCAGGTGTGCTTTGTCCTTGAGACATCCAACCTCTTTTCTGTAAAAGTGAAGAAAAACAGCCTCCCTTCCACACCCCCACTGTTATTTTGCCACTGTGTAGGCTCAGATAGTACACTGGCGCTTTGTTAAACCTGTCCTTACAGAATCTCTGATCAATTTTGCTTTCTTATTAAAAATTATTAAATATTTTGCATGCTTGTGCAGCTAAAAAATTCTCATTCTTCACTAATGCCCATTAGTTTTGATTTTTTTTAAGAAAGTTGCTCTGAGGAATTAAATTCATTGCTCAATTTACTTTTACATAAATCACAGAACTATTATATTACTTGAAAGACACTAATTCATTTGATCTTTCTCTAAAGACCATAATGTTATTTTACCAATTACTTGATCTTGCTTGCGGTGGAAGTATCTCAGCTAAAAATGTATTTGCTCCGGTTTGCACAGAATTTAACAAGTGTGAATATTAAAATTATGAATGTACAAAGAATGCAGTTAAAATAGATTCAAGAAATGTAAGTTGTAATTCAGATTTTTGAAATAATATCAGTACAGAAAGCTTGTTTCCACAAGGAATAGTGTTTATACCGTGTGGCACCAAACATCAAAATTAATCTGCAAGCTCTGAGCATAGCTTTCAGGTAGGTCAATGAAACTGAGATAATCAGAGTTTGAGAGTAAACACCAGTTACTTTTTCTTGCACAAAATAGTTTATCTATAATACCTTTCTAATAATAAAAGTCACCTGAAATCCTTTTCTGGCTTTATAGGGCTTTGTTCAATTTGGAGCTCCTTATGTGTGAGAAGTTAGTTAGGTTCCAAATTTTATGGTTTGATTAATACATAGATCCATTAACATGCATTTAAAAAATATTGAATCACAACTAGAAATGCTCCTAGCAAGTCAGTAAAACCCTTTAAAAATGAGTAAAATGTTAATTCACAGGTCAAGTAATTTTGAAGTGTGCTCTGATGGAAAATTCCTGTGAACCTCATCAAAGTAAATATGTGGGTATGGGTCACTGACCTTCACTAATACTTGTTCTGGTCTACATAGGAACAAGTTTACTGAATTAAAAACATTGCTTAATTTATGTTCAGATTACTAAATCAATTTCTTCATGGTATGTAGTAGAATTATTGCAGCTGTGCTTTGAATTTATTAAAGAAAATAAGATTACAAGGCTTTCTGATCAGAAATCAACCTTCTAATATAACAGTGGCGTGTGGTTTTTTTTCTTGATGCGCAGCCTTTCACCCCTCAAGTTTATGGGGTGTTCCTGAGAAGAGGTTTGTTTTCTGGAATATTTTTAGGCCTGACTAGAATAGTTAATAAATATGTATATGTAGCATGAAATTCCAGTTTCAATGAAAGAGGTAAAATAGAAAACTTAATTAAAGAAATAAGACAGCATTAGTGTTTGACTGGAAAGCTGCAATGTTCTTGGTTTGTATTTTGGGGACTACTGCGGTGTTGTGTGAAACTTCCCTTAGGCTGGTTCCAGAGGTTGCTGGAAGGCTCTTGAAGCTTCTGGGCGTTGCTTGTGGACATGGGTAAAGCTTCTCAGGGTTGATCCATCATGGGACTAAATCCTGTCCAGTGGAATATATGCCAAAATATCAGATATGTAGAGCTCACCGCTCTGGGCTGTTGTTTTTGGTGAGGTTTTTGCTTCTGCCTTCAGCAAGTCTGATTGCATGTTCAAGTTGGATGTTCTAGAGGTGATTACAATTCATGGGCAGCTCTGTGCTGGCTCAGAAGGGCTTTGGGTGGTCCATGATACACCAGGTGATGAGATCTGGGGTCACCTCTTCCATCTAGAAAGGAATTCTCAAAAACTGTAGCTTTCTGAGTCATTGCCAGTGGTAGTGAAGGGAATTTCCAGTATGAGCAGAAAAGAGACAAACTGGATCTGAAATAACCCTGGAGTTTGGGTTTGGAGGAGAATTTGGCCAAGAGGTTCTGATGGAAAGCCAGTGGTGCTAGTCTGCTCAGTCTCTACTAGGTAATCCCACTAGTAGTTCAGGCTGATTTTTTTTTAGCCTCCTGGGGTATTTTGCAAAGCATCTTATTAAATACTGAAGTTTGAGAGTCAGCTTCTCCCATTCCCTGCTTTCTCTGTGAGAGGCTGATTTCCTGTGCATGCTGAAGCCAAGCTGGTTTTGCCATGGTTCTTGGGGCAGACTTTGCATCTCCTTTTCTGAACCTAAAATGAGCAGAGCAGTGCTGCAGGTCTTCATCAGCCCTTTCAGGAGCAGAACTCTCTAACGCAAGTTATCACAGAGCTGCATTTTGGAAATTTAAATTCTATGTTATGTTTTCTGGGGCACTGCTGGTAGGTAGCTTGAATAATATTGTCTTAGCTTGATAGTGTGAAAGTGGAGAATAATCCTGTGTTGTGGTACATGTAGGGTTGTTTTGTGCTGCACTGTTAAGCATTTGGATGTCACCAAGCTCCTGAGCAGTGACAGTAAAGGCTGGCAGACATTCTGTGGTCTGCTCAGGGCTACAGAACCATAACTGCTCTGTGGTTTTCCAGAAATACTTAATTGCTTTAATTTGGCTTTCATGTTGTGCTTTTTTTGCCACCCATCCTCCTACTTAAGAAGGCTCAGGAGCCTGTGCACAGCCCCACAGTACTGCAGGAAGAGCTGTTTCCTTGGGGAAGCTCCTCTGCACAGAGCTCACAGGTGATGCTCCATCTGCTCCACCATTACTTTCTTCTTGCTGGCATTTGGCAGGCATTGGCTCTGTTGGCTATCCATTGGTTTTGTTCATTAATTATTACTTGAAGGAGAGTGTAGATTCCCCTCCCTGGAAGTGTTCAAGGCCAGGTTGGATGAAGCTGTGTGCAGCCTGGTCTAGTGGAAGGTGTTCCTGCTCATGGCAGGGGGCTGGAATGGAATGATCTTTAAGGTCCCTTTGAATTCAAACCATTCTGTGCTTCTATGATTCTATGGCACTTGAACTGCTTAAAATTTCAAAGTATAAATGTATGGCAAACAGCTGGATCAGAGCAGCCCTTCAGTGCCCAGAATAAAGCCTTTCTCTGGAGTCCACTCACAAGCCTCACTGCACGTCTAAGAGTATCAATCGTTGCTGAAATTTCTAGTTATATTCAGATTCCTAAATGCTGTATCACTTACTGCTGCATCTGAAGACCACAGTAGATTATTCTGGGCAGCAAGGGACTCACAGGGATGATTTTGGGCTCCTTCCCCCAGCAAAGTCATGTTTTCTAATCTGACAGACTAGGAAAGGATTGTTTTCAGAAGCAAGGTAAAAAATTGCAAAGGCTTTTGATAAAAGCTTTTTGCTTCTAATTCAAATAGAGACAAGATTTCAGAGGATGAGCTTGGAATAAAGTAGGCACAGTGTATAAATTTTATATACAGCCAAAGATCTAATATGCTGGTATTTATTTTAACTTAATAGTAGTAATGTGTTGTGCGTGTTCGTCCTGCTTTTCAGTTTGGAGAAAGGAAGAAAAGAAGCAGATTTGAATTTAAATCTATACTGTGCTACAGCCTGCTCCTGTTTCAAGCATTAATAAAAGTACAGGGAGACAAGACTTAAGTTTATTTTTGTATCACTTCGGTATGCAGTGATAATTCACTCCTTGTTACCTGCATTTATGTGGTATCTCTAACAAGCAGTAATTGCTTTTTTGTAGAGCATCCTAAATCTTAACAGGTATATTATCCCTGTGGAGATGAGAAGCTTTTGCCCTGAGTGCTGGTTACCACAGCATTTGCAGGTGCTGTGGAATGTTTTGATAATATTTATATTAAGCATGTTGAGGTCCTTCCTCTGCATCCCCAACCTCCCATTCCACTTTCTTCTGTGTACTCAGAGGTCTCAATAAATGCTGTATCCTATGGCATGCTCTTGTGCTTGAAGTATGAGAAAATGTGAAAGCTGGAACAAGACAGGTACAGTACACTTGAATAACAGCAGAAAATGAAAAGAATTTTGGTTTACATAACAGGTTATGGCACAATAGTGAGCATCAGGGATTGTCAAGATGCATCTAAAGCACAATTTGAAGATGAAACCCACTTGTTTGCAGACCCTTACAGAACAAAAATCCTGCTCCCTTTATGTTTTTTTTTAAAATCTTCTGGAAGGATGAAATGTGTGATACCTCGTGGTGGTCCTGCACTGCCCAGTATCCTGGGGCTGTCACCTTCCAGCCAAGAGAACAGGCACCCTGCTGCTGCATTGGGGCAGTTTGTGGTGCATTGGATGCTAATAACCTTGAATTTTGGGCACTTGGATGCTGTTCCTGGGGAGCAGAGGGATGTGGGCTTGTGGTACCTGGCTCTGTGCTGAGCTGTGGCACACACTGACTGCAGGAATCAAATTTCAGTAAGTTTTTTTCATGTCACCGTTGAGCAACTCTGAAAAATCATACTGAGATAGGGAAATGCTGGTATGATTCTGAAGAAGAGAACAAGACCAGAGTAAATCATGTTGCAAAAATAAAAAGAATTGTGGCAATCTTCACTTGGTTATGATGTGGCAGAGGGTTAAACTTTCTGATACTCTGTTCAGAAGCCACTCAGCCTTAAAAGACTAAATGCTGAGCAATTTTTTCCAAATGTGGCATATTCTCCCCTGAAAGGTTGAGTCATTAGTTTTTAAAGGAAGACAGTTCTACTTGAACTACTTTTGACCACCAAGCAGGGAGATTCTCAGTTTTTTAGATTAGCAAGGCTACACCACAAATTTGGGATTTCTAAAAACAGCTATCCCATGAACTTCTCCATCACAGTGCGGGGATTTATGGAGCTGTACCCAGGTTTCTCATCCTGGAGTCCAGAAATAGTAGTGAGTAAAATCAGAGATGCAGCAATTATGTCAATTAGCTGCCGTATGGATGAGCAGATGATGCTGTGTGAGACATCAGAGTTCCTCTCAGTGTTCCCACCAGACAGTACAAATCTGAACTGCTGGTGTCCATAATGACAGCAAGCTTTCTCCAAACAGTAGCATGTGATCTATTTTTTTCTCATGCCTGATTTTAAAAAAAGTGGATGTTCTCTGCCTGATTAACATGGGTTTTTTAAAATATTCTGTATTCATGGCTGTAAACAGAAGATCCTGATTTTCAAACTAAGCTGTGTGTTAGTCCTACTGTGCTGATGCTCCAGTCCCCATGTGGTGTCACACCAGCCCTGTGCCAAGTGTCATTTCATAGAAGGGTTTGGGTCAAAGCTTGTCCAATTTCACCCCCCCTGCCATGGAAGGAACACCTTCCACTATCCCAGGTTGCTCCAAGCCCCTTCCAGCCTGGCCTTGGACACTGCCAGGGATGGGGCAGCCACAACTTCTCTGGGCAACCTGTGCCAGGGCCTCCCCATGCTCACAGGGAAGAATTTATTCCTAGTATCTCATCTAAATCAGTCTTCTTTGCATGACCCCTCACTGGAGATAAGGAGGAGAAGGCTCTGAAGGGAGGAAAAAAATACATGGCCTGGTAATCTATTAATAGGAACAGCCACTTCTTTATTAATTTGCTAAATGAGTTAGGACTGTATAGTTAGGACTTGTACAGCAGTTAGGCTGATGCTGAGACCAGGTCCCTGGAGACCTGCAGTGTGCAGCAGTAACATCTGATTTATTGTGAGGCCTAGCTGCAGGGACTGGGTTTGATTTATCTGCTTCCACTGCTGTGTCTCCCACAAAGGGTCTGGTGTGGCCAGAAATGCAGGGAACTTGTGGATCTGGAATGTTACCTGTTCTTCTGCTTCTCTTCATCTGCTGCATTAATTATTGGGGGGTTTTTGCTGCTGATTGTGAGGATTTTGTTTGTTTGTTTAAGTTTGAGGTTTTTTTGAAAAGTCCCCTATATTAAATTGTGGTTGTAAAAAGGGGTGCCTTTTGAATAAACCTAAATCAGTATTAAAGGGCAAGAGACTGAAACCATTGCAAGGTTATCTGATGGATTATTGTGCTTGAGGGCAGTTGGGATCTCTGGTATCTGCTCTGGTGATCCATGCTCAGCATCATTCCCTGCTGGGATCAGAGGCCAGAAACAAACAGGGCTGGGAAATGCACAGCCATGTGAAAATCTCTAAATACTGAATTCATCCCAGGAAGTGTTCAAGGCCAGGTTGAATGGAACTAGTGGAAGGTGTCCCTGCCTGTGGCAGGGGGTTTGGAACAAGGTGAGTTTTATTGTTCTTCCCAACCCAAGCCATTCTGTGATTCTATACAAAACAGCCCAAAAGTGGTTTTGCTGCTTGCATCCATTGCTGATGACCACTGTTAAACCTGTTTGTGGCATGCTGGCTACCAAGCACTGTTTTGTGTTGTGTATTCCTTCTGCTGTTGTGCTTTAACTCTGGACAATGAAGTTCCCAATCCTTCCTGTTTGTTCTGAATGAAATCTGATTTATCACTTGGAGTCTGCTCAGCCATGGCCCCTGATTCATCATTAATCAGGGGATATAAACTAGCTTTTATGCCTTGGCATTCCTTTTGTAAGACAGAAAAGGGCTTTGTGCAAATCCCATCAGGTTCACACAGGTGTTGGTACAACACACTGCAGGTACCAGGGGGTGCAGCAGTGTGACAGCAGGTACTGAATTCTCTTTGATTTTGATTTTTGTACCTCCTAATCCAGGTAGAAATATTTATCATACTTTATGACCCTGGGGTGCTTGTTCTTTTGGAGATGCAGTTTTTCTTTAGGTACATGTCTGGTGGAAGCAATCCTGAAGCAAGCATACTGCCCTGATTTCTACATAGTGATTAGGCACTTCAGATACAGAACAGAAGGACCTTTCCTTCTGTACTCAATTGACTAACATTAAAAAGTAGGAAATAGGTGCTAAAAGTGAACCTTGACAAATAAAGCTGTTGTATTGCACTAATGAAATGCTATTTAAAGTGGTACATGAGAAGCTTTTTAGAAGGAATGGAAAATACAAAACAGTTTTTTTCCTTCAAAGCAGGTGATTTATGCTCTGATAAAATTAGATTTTTAGTTAAAGGAATTTGCAGTCATTAAATGGTGCCCATGGAATAAGTCTCATTTATAACCATCTGCTTTATGGCTTCTGCAGAAACGTATTCCTCAGGCAATGCATTCAAGAACTTTGGTGTTGTTTTTATCAAAATAGTTTGGTTCTCTATTGGTAACACTATTAAAACCTCTGAAACCTCTGTGTGATTTTTTTGTTTTTTAACTTGAGATCAGTATCATCTTCATGAGAAGTCTACCTGGGGCTGCTACGTTTTTGTGCTGTTCTTTAAGCCCTGCTGTGGCCACCAGGTACTTTTCCATTTTTTTGTGTACCCTCCTGAAATCTTGAGCATTCTCAGTGTCACTGGAGGTTTCTCCAGGGAAGGGATGTTTTGGGGGACACACCAAGTGCTGCTGTTTTCCCAGGAATGAGAAGGGATGGCTTGCAGCCTGACCTCATGTTCTCCCACTGCAGTTCCAACAAGCTTTTCCTCTGGGCCCTGCATCTCTTTTTGAGATAGTTTGTATTCATTGAAGCTTACAATTAAAAGGGGAACAGAGAAAAGAAGGGAAACTTTGAAGACCATCCTTTGTCTTTCACGATGTCTGTGCAGAGATGGAAATAACAAAAGGGCATTTTATATAAGTGAGATGACACTTGGATGTTTGTTTAATAGAGCCTTGATAGTCTATTTCCTTTTGATCAATATAATAGTTGTAATTAGTTTTAGTGTTTCTAAGCTTTTGAACTGCAGAGAATTCAAACAGCTTGTTAGTGTGAGAGACTCTGGGGAACTTTAAAAGTATTCTTCCCTTTTGCATATATTGCATGTACACAGGTCTGATGAGAGCAGCTGTAGCTGAGTTTTTTATCCTGTGCCCCACCTCTCAAACTAATATTTTGAAAAGCTCAGAGAGGTCCCTGGAGTATAACTGCCTGCACAGCTCAGAGCTCTGCTGCATAAAGAGGATAAATGCTTTGAAGTCTGTATTAATCCTGAATGCCATTTTACATATTGCTCAGGATCACTGAGGGAGTATCCTACAGGGAATAATGACAGTATTTTTATAAGCAAATACCCATTTGTTGTTTATCCCCTTCAGCTGACTTGAAGGGTGCCAAGGAGACCTTTTCTGCTATTCTGATCCTTCTCAAATTTGGTGAAAGCTTTGTTTTGAGGAAGGCTTGTGGTGGTGTGAAGGAAGGAGAAGCAGCATCTGCTGCCTGCACGGTGATGACAAAGGACAGTATAAACTGTCACCACGTTTGGGCCAGGACTTGGGTGATGTGAGGCGGCCCCTGGGCTGGAGGAGACCTCATCTGTGGCTCTGCCCTGCCCTGGGACTTCCCAGGAGGTTCTGGGAGGGGCAGGAGGGAGAAAGGGGTGTTTCTGTAGGCAGTAAATGGGTACCTGCAGCACTGCAGCGTGTGGTGCCCAGAGCTTCTCTCCAGCCCCACCTCTCTCAGCCTCTCTCCACAGCAGAGATACTCCAGATGGTCTTCACAATTTCACTGTTTCTAATAGTGGCTGCAAGAAGTAACTCCAACTATGGAAAATTGGACATATTTGTAATTAACCCATAAATAATGTTACTGTGTGGAATTAAATATTTATTCCTCTGAAGTCTCACCATTAATATAAGCAGATAGTGTTGCCTGGGAATGCAGTACCTTCTGAGACAGTGTTGTTTTAAAATGAGTTTCTATATTAGAGATGGTTGTGATGATATGCAAAAAAATGATATCCAAAAATTGATATGCAAAAAAATTATGTAGGTGTGCATGGATTGAAATGAGCCCTCAGCTTTCAGCATGAGTAGTCCAGTGGCTTTGAAATTATTCAGATATTTGAAGAAGGCTCTGCTAAAAATATCTGTAATAGCTCCTCCTTCCTCAACCCCAAATCTTTGGTGTAGTAATAATAACCCTCCTAACTGCTCCCTTTTAACATCAATAGAGGAAAAAAAAATCCATTTTCAAGACAAATGTTGTGTTTTACAATGTAATTTATCACGCAGTGATGAGTCATTTTAGGTGTTATATTTATCCATTAAATATCTGTGGACAAACTGAAATGTGTGCTTGTAATTATCCTCAGTTATTGTATTGAGTTTCATAAATGCTTGCCTGGGTCAGTGACTAATGTTTTTAGGGGGGTTTGTTCATCCTGCCTTTGAACAGTTCTTGCATTTAATAAAAAACACCACAAAAAAATCTCTCTTTTTCCTTACAGGACTCCAGAAAGTTTGAAGTTACAAGAAGAAAAGGTAGGAAAACCAATTTTATTTCAGTGTGTGTGTTGATGTTGAGTATTCTTGTAGTAACTTTTTGAAACAAGCATGAGTTCACACACTTGAAAGGTTGTTCTGCTGTGGGTTTTCCAACAGTCTGTGCCTGGTGCTTGTCTGACAGTTCTTCATGTTGCAAACTGTAGATTTTTTTATTTTTTTTCAATGCAAAGCTGCTCTTTAAGCACAGAATTGCATGGTGGTGTTGGGTGTGCATATCAAGGTTTGGGTGCTGGCAGGGCATCTAAGTGGCTTTAAGCTGAAAGAAGATAATTTTGATTAGATATTAGGAAGCACTTCTTCCCTGAGAAGGCAATGGGGCCCCTGGCACAGGCTGCCCAGAGAGGCTGGGGCTGCCCCATCCCTGGAAGTGTCCAGGGCCAGGCTGGAGGGGGCTTGGAGCAGCCTGGGATAGTGGAAGGCATGGCAGGGGGTTGGAACTGGATGAATTTTAAGGTATTTTCCAGCCCCAATCTGTGATAAACTGGAAACTTGGAGAATTTCAGGGAGAAAAATGTGCAGCCAAGGCTTTCTGTGCCTCAGCACAGCTCAGCTCCTCCCAAAGGTGCATTGAGCTCCGAGCTCAGCTCCTGCTCCTGGGAGCTCTGCTGCCCCAGGAACTGATTGGCTTTTGCCAGGAGTGGCTCTTGGATGGCTCCTGGCAGCTGGGGAAGAATCGGCCTTCAAAGAGCTCATTCTGGTCATCATTAATTTTGATTTTGTTCAGCAGATGTTTTCTGGATCAGGCAGTTGCTTTCCTCATCTCTCTTGCTAGAATGTGAAGCAGGTGGCACTCTCCTGTTCAATGGATTAATGCATTCCCTCTTCCCTTCCAGCAGCTTCTTGAATTGCTTCAGGCATTCCATATGTTGGGAAGAGGTTGTAACTACCATTTTGTTACTGCATAAGCAAAGAAGGTCAGATTCAAGGGTAACTTGTCATTTGGGCAAATAATCTCCTTTTTTTTGTGGTTGTGTTGTTGTAGGTTTTTTTTCTGTGAAGCTAAGGCAGCAGAGAGGCTTGAATTAATTAAAAATACAGCTATTGCTAAAGGTGAAGTCTGTTTAGTTTAGATGTCCAGTGCATGTGTGTGCTTGATCAAACTTCTGCCACTCTTCATGAAGGAATTCAGTTCAGTTGTACTTCCCTCAGTCTCAGACTGAGGAGGGCTCTTAGGTGGGTCAAGGCTGCTTTGAGATGCAGAAAAGATTCTTGGTGCTGTGGATGTGGACACATTTCAGTCATGCTCTGACTGTAGTTTATTGTGCAGTTCATTATAGGCATGGAGACTGAATCCAGTCTTGTGGATGTGCCTCTAGTCCTTTTTCAGATATGAGTTCTATTTCCAAAGCTTTCTTCCCAGTGAAAGTAACCAACACATATGAGAGCCTGAAGACAGAACCTCGGGAAATCAGGATTGAGTTTACAGATCCTGTGCTTGGAAGATGTTACTTCAGAGCAATAACTGAATTTGGAGATCAGCCTCCTTTCCAGGCTGGTTTCTTGTTGCTTTCAGAGCATGGGTAGAACCCAACTTTTATTTTGAGGGATAAAACCGTAATTTTTTTCAGAAGTTAATTCAATGTAATGGACTTCTCTGTTAGAAGCTTAGATCCATGGCTGGAGGGAAGGGGATGGCAAAGGAGGGAGTTAAGATGTACAGATAAATTTGGCTTCTGCCCAGCAAGGCAATATGTGGATTATCAAGTCTGTCCAAAGAACTGCAAACTCCTCAAAAGTCAAGAAAATGCTAACAAACATGATAAATACCTCTTGATCACAAAAGCCTGTGGATTTGCAGACCTACCTGGGGATTTTCAGCAATATTTAAGTATCTTCCTCTCTGGAGTTATCCCTCAATAGTGCCTATGAAATAATTCAACTAAAGGCTCCTTCAGAAACCTCTTCAGTATTAAAATGTGCACAGAGCAGATATCATTTGGTGTCAGGAAAAAAAATAACAGGAGGGTCAGAATGTTATGCACACGAAAGGATTACTTATAAATTTTGTGATGTGGTATGAGGTGAGTTTAAGATCCAGGCCTTCTTCCCCCTAAAAATGGTAATTTCTGCAGATAATGGTTTTACCTGAGGAAATGAGATGATTGGAAGAGATTGGGGGTTGGGGGTTTATCCTTGTTCTGTTCCTTTGGTAGAAGTTTTGGCTTTCTCTTAAAAAGCTGAAAAACTAAAAAAAAAAAAACCTCGTAGAAACATCCATAAATGTGGGAGATCAGCAGACTTACTCTGTATCTGCTTTTATTATCCCAGGCTTATGGATCATCCAAGATGATTAAAAAAAGAGCTTTTGGTGAAAGGAGGGGCAATCCTGGTTTATACTTTTAAGAATTTTTCTTTCTTTTGGGACAAAAGGTTTGAATCCTTTAGATTTAAAGCAGACACTTTTCTTTCAAAGGGAACAAAGCCTTGATTGTTGTTGAGCATGAGAACACTTTTTTCCTTTTTTAGTTGTGGATGAGTGTAGTTAAACTGGGAAGCTTTTGGTTTCCAAAGTGTCAGGATTACGTATGCTGGAGAAATTTTGAACCTGCTCCAACGCCCATTACAGTCAGTGAATGATTTTTCCTTTGACTTCTGTGGCAAGAGATCAGCAGTAATTACATGATCTTTTAATTGCTGTAGTATGGAGGAGAGATGCTTCCCTGACTGCAGCTGGCAGCCACCTCTCAGTGATATTTGGAGACTGATTTTCTTCTCAATTGAAATGGGAATGGCTGCAGAGCTGTTTTGTTCCTGGGATGCCTAACTGGTGTGCAGATATTGCCCTTTTTGACTAAAAATAATTTTTTAATCAAGAAACCCCTCAATCAGGGATTTGATCAGAAGCTGCAGGAGTATTTTTCTAAATTCACTTGAAATTTGGCTCTGAGTTGGTCACACCTATGATCCACTGTGGTATCCATCTCTATTGCACTCATGCAATGGAAACCAGAATATGGAGTAGGTGCCAGGTTTTGTGTTGTGCTTTGAAAACAAACAAACTCCCAACCAGCCAAAAACCTCAAAACAAAAACTTATGAAACCCCAGCATGTGATAAAGAAACACAGGATTTGAATACCATCCCTCTATATTGCTCTGTTGGACTAAAATTACAAGTTTGGGCAGGCAGATCTTTTTACACCAACTGAATCTTCTCTCTTTTCCCATTTTTACATTAATTTTTCATCGTTTTTCATGTCCTTAGTGCCCAGGAAAGGGGAATAGAGCCAAAAGGTGAATAACCTGCATGCTCCTGTCACCTGTCCAGTGTAATACTGCAGGAGAGCAGATGGGGAGGAGCAAAATAGGGAATAGGGAGCTGGGAAAAGCAGCAGTTTGTGCAGATCATGTGGATATAGCAGGCATATTAGTGAAAGGGATGAAGTGTCAGAATGGCTGGGGTTGGAAGGAACCTTAAAGCCCATCCTGTTCCACCCCCTGCCATGGGCAGGGACCCCTTCCACTATCCCAGGTTGCTCCAAGCCCTGTCAAACCTGGCCTTGAACACTTCCAGAAAGGGGGCAGCCGCAGCTTCTCTGGACAACCTGTGCCAGTGTCTCACCACCCTTACAGGGGAGAATTTCTTCTAAAATCTACATAATTTGAGGAGAAGACGCTGTGCAGGAAACTGGGAGACTGAAGGGTGTGTGTTAGATTGGAAGAAACACAGGACCAAGCTTGTGGATAGTACCTGCAGACATTAGGCTGGACAGTGGCAGGGTTTAATTTTAGAGCTTGGTGACTTTTCCCTGTGTAATGAGTGTACATGAATGCATAATACTGACCTGATGCTGTAAATTACTCCATACAACTTATATATGTAAAAGCCACATACATTTGTGTCTATCAAAATCCCCAAGTCTGGCAGAACAGAGCCTCCAGTGGTTTCCCCAATTATTTTAATGGCAAGAACACAGGAACTAATTCTGCAACTTCTGGAGCTGACAAATGTTCCCATTTGGGGCTGAAGGATGCTGAATACTAGAACAAATTGTCTGCTGAGTAGAACTATGCCCAAGCATATGTATAGTCACATTAAGCATCAAGAGCCAGGTCTTCAGTAGACAGAAATAAGCAAAGCTCTGCTGAATTAATGGACCACCTTTGCTTTTTACTAACTGAGACTCTAACCCAAGCACTTAAAACTTTTAATTTGTTTTTATGTTGTTCACAATCATCTGTTCAACAAATTAGTGTCAAAAGATGCTTTTGAAACCATTCAGCCAAGAAATGTTCAAGCAAATTGCTTCTGCTCTGACCATATAATCTTATTAAATGAGATGCAACTCTAGATTTATTCAGACAGATGACATCACACTGCCATAAAAATACAAACTTTAAATATCTGGTTTGAATTAAAACTTCTTTGAATTGACACTTCTCTGAACTTTTCACAGGCTCTGCGTTGTGGATGTCCTGTCTGTAATATTTATTACAGATACACAATCCTCCTTGTTACACTGTGATTCCTAATCACAATGCAGAGCAATAGGATATAGGACACCCTGAGCTTTCCCAAGCTGCCAGAGTTTTACTGAAAAATCTCTGCGTCAATTAGCAGTGGTAGAGGATCCAGCCAACAGCTTAAGAAATATTTCATTATTCTCCACTTGACATCAATTTTTATGTCCTACACGAAAAACTGACTCATGGTTATAAAACAGTAATGCCCTTCAGAAATTCTCTTTACTTCATCCTTTCTTTTTGCCCACTTCAAATTTTTGCCTCTCTGTGGAAGAAGACAGGCACTCCAAAATTGGCAGGAATATTAAGTTGCTCTCCTGAAGTCCTTTAGGAACACAAAGTGGTCAGCTGTAATTACTTTTGTAATAAATCACCTATTAATTTCCCATTATGTTAGCTTTTCCCTCTTCCTGGAATCCAAAAAAATCTTTGTTTTTTTTGTATGACTTGATCAAAGCTCACCAAAAATTAGTAGCCTGTGTTGCCCTTAGAAGCAACTGTACCCCTAGGATCTTGGTTGTCTGGCTATCCCAGTTACATCATGTGATGGATGATATGATAGTAAATATTTGTATGGATATGCTTTGTACAGAGTTGGATGTTCAGAAACACAATGGCTGAATATCAGGATATTCCTCCACAGTCTGAAGAACAGCTTTTACGTTGAAAATACCTCTTTTGTTGAAATCCAATTTGGAATATTTTCCATGTTTGTTACACTGGTTTTAACAGTTACTCAGCATTTACTTCAAACAAAGTTTTTTTGGTCTCTCTGCCCATCTCAGCCGCTTTATTTTCATAAAAAGTTTTATTATCTCTGGCTTTGCCATTCACTGACAACATATGCTTTGAAATCTGTTACCCAGGGAAGGATATTTGGGTCAATATATTAATCTGATGTTTAGTGGCTATTTTTCCAGCTTATGAAGCCACATTTTCTCAGCTCTTTTTTATACTTCATCCCACTTGAATAGCCCAGCCCTAGCTGGGAAGGGGCAAAGTTGTTTGCTCCCACACATCTATCAACAGTGGTGTTTAATTATAACTTGGCATATTTCATGCTTTTAAGTGGCAGGAATTAAAAGAGGGAGTAAAACCATGTGGAGGGGGAAGACCCTCAAATAAACAACAGATTAGCCAGCGTTAGGCACAGTAGTAAATGAAACAGGAATGTGAATGCTCCTGGGCAGTCTTACTACTGCTGTTTGTATTGCATGTGTGTCTGGGATGAGGAGCAGAGAATTGCAGGTCACACAGGGACTTTCTGAGCAGCTCCTCAACCAAACAGGGCTGGTCCTGGGGGTCACACTTGAAAAATGACTGTTCACAGTGGTGGATTACCTCTGAAAATGTGAGTGCAGCCCTGGTTTAGCCCAGCCTTGCCACAGGCATAGCAAACCCCTTTCATGCCCATCTCTGACTGGTGGAAATAGAGTGGTTTTGCAGAGCTGAGGTTCTTGTAAATGGATCCATCAGTTTCTGTAGTTGGGTACTTTAGGGCAGGAGGAGGAATGAATTCTCTTCATGGCAGAATGGGCATGACTGTTTAGTAAGTAAATATAATAGTGTGGCTTTGCTAGAGCAGCAGATTGATGGACCTGAAGGAGCTGAAGTGAAAACTTCTTGAGTGGCAGGAAATCAGGAAACTGTTTCCCAGCAGCAGATCAGATCAAGGAGCTTACAGACAAGCTTACCAAGTGGACAGACTTCAGTTCCCAGTGTGGGAAGAGGGAGAAGATGGAGATGAGCCAGAAATCCAGGAGACCTCGTGAGGATTTACAGGAAGATACAGAATAACATATGTATGTGTTCTATACTACCATACATCATAAATAAGTATCCCCAGTGGAGAGTGGTGAAGTTGGATGTGCCTGAAGGCATCTCTCTTTTTCCATCTGAAATCAGAACAAACTGTGATGATTTGGCAGCTGAAAAAGCTGCTTGTGCTGTTGGCTTCTGTCATCCCTTGACTCCACAAGCTTCTCTGCTTTTTCCATCTAAACTGGGCAGTCTTTTGGAAGATGCTGCTTTGTCCTACGAACCTTGGTTTGGCTGCATCTTCAGCCTGTCTAAAGCACTTTTCCCCAGCTGACCCAGAGCTGTAAAGCAGGACTGGTTTGCACTGGTCTTTAGAGATAACCTGTCTCTAAGAGTAAGAGGACAGATATTCAGACAAATGGGCTTTTCTTCACTTAAGTATCATTAGCAGCAGCCAGGTTGAAATACACAGCGAGGTTTGAAGTTGTGTGGGATTTGATTTTTTTGGTTGTTTTCAGTGGTGCATTGTTCTTTCTATGAAATTCTGCTTTTGTGTCCAGACACATATCTCTGGTGAAATGCTGTTGTTACAGAGAGCATTGCCTGACGCAGAAGCCCCTCTCATACGGAGCAGACAAGTGATGCTTGCACATGATATTGAAAGGTGCAAGTGCACTGTAAACCCAGAGTTTTCAGTCCAGCTATAACATAAACTAATTTGTAAAAAACTGGTAGCAGATGTTTCTGATAGTGGCAATATAATGTAATATGCAAACACTCTCCACCAAATCAGTTTATCCAGCATGTCTTGGATATTAGAAAAATGAGTAAACTCAGACTTTGAGACAAAAGACCCAATGTCCAGGATTGCTTCTGGGTCGAGTCAGGTTTTTGAGTCATGATTTTTGAATGTGCTACTAGCCTACTTAATATGTGTAAGAGCATGGTGTATTTTCAATTTCAGACTTAATGGGTTTCAACATGCCATTTCTTCCTGAGCTGAGCTTTAACTGTAAGGCAGAGCAATTAGGTTATTATTGGAGCTTCAACTCACTGCTCAAATAGGAGCTGAAAATAAGAGAGGAATAACCCTCTTTGTGCTCTCTTAGTTCAGGTACTTACTCCCAGGTGGTCATGGCCTCAGCCTGTGTTGAGCCTGTCACTGGGTTAGCCCAGCTAGAGGTGGTGGTTTATGGCAGGGGAGGCTCTAAGGGAGCTCTGGACTCTCCTGAGGCCATCAGTGATCCTTGCAATGCTTAACTGTGGGGCTGTTTTATTCTTGCACCACATCCTGCTCCAGCCAAACCTTGCAGAATCATAGAATCCCAGAATGGTTTGGGGACTTTAAAGGTTATCTCATTACAGCCCAGGGACATCTTTCACTATCCCAGGTTGCTTCAAGCCACGTCCAACCTGGCCTTGAACACTTCCAGGCATGGGGCAGCCACAGCTTCTCTGGGCAGCCTGTGCCAGGGCCTTACCACCCTCACAGGGAAGAATTTTTCCAAATAGGATGCGAAGAATAAACCATTCAGATGTTTGGTGCCAAAGCCATGTCCCTGGCTGCTGCCATAGCAAGCACTCTGCTTAAGTTAGTGGTTTTCAGGGGGCCCTGCTTTGTGTGTAAATGGTTCTTTTGGACTTTACATTTCTAAGAAAGATTTCATTTTGAGGATTAGCATGTGTCAGTATATTTTTTAATAAGAACTTAGGAGCCTGTGAAATGGTCCAGTTGTTCTTGGTGCTTGGGAAAGAAAAATCTGCTCTGTGTAAGGTAATGTAATTACTTTTCTAAAGGAGTTTTTATTATGCATCTAATGTACATTTACTGTACTTTATAGACCCAAATAAAATCAGAACAGAATGAATAAGCCATTTTGGTCCACTGAGTAAATAAAAGATGTTAAGCATTTATAAATATGTATTTAGTCAGCAGAGCTGATTGGCCACTCTGCAACTGCTCCAATGTCTCAGTAATCCCAGTTTAATAGCCTTCCATAAATATTTCCTTGTTTGTCATGACATGGCAGTTATTTATCCATGCCATGCTGCTTGCTTGTGTTTGATGAGAACTTTTGAGGAATATTAGACAGGTTTGTTGTTTCACATATAACATAATGAGCACTGTGTGTCTATGAAAAGCGATCCTCATATTTTTTTCCCATCTCTTCCTCATTATTATCCCTGGCTCTCCCTCAGAGGAGGCATGTCTTATTGTCATTCTTTCTGCCCTCTCAGTCTTAGTGAGGTTAAGATGTGCCTTCTTTCTGCTGAACTTCTAAGTTCTGTCTGATAGTGTCTCCAACGATGTGACAGTCATTAGGGCTGAGTATCAGCCCAGATGCTTTTTCTGACTGAGTGTAAAACTGTTTGACTCATTTCAGGTATCACAGAACTCATCCAGTAAGATGTTTTACCAGGATGAAACTAGCATATGTGAAAAGTGATTCTGTACCTATTGACTTCAAAGCTGATTCCTTCCAAAGGCATAAGTTGGATTTTGGCTTTTAAATTTGTTCAGCACAGGGGACCAGCTCTGTTACCAATGTGTCTGTTCCTGGGGTTTGTGTGCACAGTAGTTGTTGCAAAGGCTGAAATCTGTCTTGCGCAGGCAGCAGATAATAGCATCAAATTATGCTCTAGCTTGGAAAATAAAAAATACAGGAAAAAAATGTTGTGTTTTCCATCTGAAGATTTGGAAATTTTTCAAAATGTCACTTCTTACAAGATTTCAATTTAGTTTCTCATTGCAACTGCAAAGTAGGTGACAGTGGTATGCAGTGCCCCTGCTTCTAGTTGTTTTGCTTTTCCCATTGAAATTCTGTGACGTGAATTGCCTATAACAGGATCTTTTTGCTTTACTTTTCATATCTGAATGCTTTAAAGAATATTTTTCTCTCAGTTAGTGAAGTTAGGTTTTTTAATATCCTGGGTTTTGTTCCTTAGAATTATTTCTTCTTCACCTGTACTTGTTTTTCAAAAATTATTAGTTTTCCCTAATTTACATAATAGTAATATTTAGGTTTGAACTCCTATTGCCTATTAAATACAGAAGTTCATCAGCTGCTTTTAACAGAATTAACATTGTGGCAACCCTTATTCCCTGGGAAATAGAATCAGTGAAGCCAGAAATTGGAAGCAGCCCTACACAGATTCTCTACTGTTATCAACACATCCAACTCTGTTGGCACCAATGTCAGTGAGGGATGATCCATTGCCAGAGACATTTTTATGGTAAAACACCAGTTTGTGGAAAGAGAGGGTGTGATTTGAGCAGATATCCCAGCCTGTGGGGTGCCTGTGTTTGTACCCCAAGATGCTGATGGGATTTCCCTGGTGTGAAGGAGTTGGGATCCAGGCTACATCTGAACACTGTGAAACAATGAAATAACTGAGACACCCACAGAAAATTCTGATAAATGAAGAAGTACATTCTCCTGTGTCATAATGCTTTAAGCAGTGACCCTCAGCCGCAGACAGAATGAGACCCTGAGTGTGTCTGTCAGAGAGGGGCTCATGGTCTTATTGCTCAGGGTGGCTGGATTACTGTGCCTGTTCCTGATGCTGATTTTGAAATGAGCAGCTGGAGTCATAGGAAAGTTGGAGAGAAGTACACATTTTTACATGCTTGTAAAATCATACTGGGTTTTGCCATCATGATGGTGAGCTGGCCAGTCAGGGCTGCAGTGTGTGTGCTGGATATAGGACTGAAACAGCTTCTAGTGGGGTGGAGGTCTCAAAACCAGTAAGGAGCAACTCTTTACTGTAAGGCAGAGCATGTGGATTAAGTCAAAGCCCTTACCAGTACATTAAATTATCCAGAAAGCCCTAACTGCTTCTCAGTACTCCAAGGTGTCCCGATTAGAGCTGTATTCACATAAAGGTAGCAGTAAAGGAGCAGAGACAGCAGAAAGACTCCCTTTTCCTTTCAGATATATAATTAATGCTTCCTGCATGGGGAGGTTTGCATTTGGATGACACCTCTAAGTATATTCCAGACAGGTCATCTGGATGAGAGACAGCAGTAAGTGATCAGTTTTGGTGAGTTGCAGTTTGTATTGTCACTTGATCACCCCAACATGTCCTGGGAAGCATGGAGGTGTTGGTGAAGTAATTGGGCTCTGCGTGAACTTCAGAAAGGTTTGACTTTGAGACAGCGCTGAGAATGACCCTTTCACCCTTTTAATGTTCACCCTGTATAAATAACATCACCAGAACAAGTCCTGCCAGATCTGTGCAATGGGCATTGGGATTCCTTCTTCAAAGGAAGCGTGTTCATCAGGCTTTGTTTATCACATCTGAGCTGTGTTGCCTCTGATTAGACGATCCCATCATCATTCAGACATCTTTAACTGAGCACCCCCTAGTATTCTAAAACAGAAAGAATAATTACAGCCCTCTGTCTTTCACCCCTCTGCCTTTCCAGCAGGCAGAAGCTCTAATGTGAATATTTCTCAGGATGTGGTTTGTTCACTAGAGGGTGAGAAGCTGTTCCTGTTGGGAGAATGGCACTGCTGGCCTGGCTGAATGCCTCTGCACAAACATGGATTTCTGTCTGGGAAACCTGTGGGATTATTTTCAGTTTCAAATGCCACAGCAATTAATATTTGGAATTACATAACTGAAACATATTTTATTGTACTCACTTAACAATGAGAACGCAATGAAAATCATTAAAAGTATCCAACTTATCTTCCTTTGCATCCAGGAGCTAATTTTGACTCAATCCTCTACCCGTGGAGTTTCCATTTCATTTTCCCAATTTTTTTAGCGATAATTTTCAGACCTTCCTTAAACCAAACCTGTTGTTCATTCCTTCAGTGTGTTCCCAGGGTACAAGAGGATTTCTGTCAAAACAGCAGAGCAGTTCCTTTCAGGAAGCTGACTGGAAGCAGGAGGGACGGGGAGGGGGCCGGTGGCTCGGTGTGTGCGTGCCCCCGTTGCTGATGTGCTGATCAGCACACGGCTGGTGTGAGCAGGGCTCTCCAGAGAGAGGCAGCTCCAGCGGGAGAGCCCTTAATATCCAGCCGTTCTGTCAGTGGGAGCTAAGCACGGTGCACTTATTTAATTTAGACATTAAATCTCTTTCTTAGCGCAAACAAACACTCCTTTGCCGGCTTAAAATTCTCCTCGGCAGCTGTGCGGATGGAGCTTTTGTCTGCGAGTCTGCTCTTTTAGGAAGGGCTTGGAGGGGGTGTGACCACAGAAATATGGAATTGTTAAGGCTGGAGAAAGCCTCTAGGGTCATTAATCCAGGCATTAACCCGGCTCTGCCTTGTTCCTGGGAGCTCTCCCAAGCCCAAGTGCTGACCCGTGCTGGCTGGTAACGGCTGGGGTGAGGGGTCTGCATGGCCTTGGTGGCTCCATGGGCTTTAGGTCATTAAGAAATTAGAGGTGGTTGGTCAGAGCTGCTCTGTTGGGTTTGCAAGGGAAATAAACTGGCAGAAACTCAACCCCAAACTAGATGTTTTTAGCTCACTTGCAAAATCCCACCTCCAACGTGTAAACAGGCACCCTCTTGCATTACTTACAGGTAAAGTGTATTTGAACAAGAATAAGATAAGATGAGCTAATAATTATTAAAACTGGGATTTATGCTGGCTTAAATACATCAAGGTTTTGGGTTTTTTTACTTCTGGTAAGAAGGGGTGAGATTTTGCATCTTCATGAACAGAGGTGAATCTAAGCATTGTCTAGATCTTCAGTGAAACAAATTCCTCACTACTTGATGCTACAAATGCTGCAGTAAAAATGAATGTTGCTTCCCATAAATACCATTTATGTTAGTACTTCTTTTTAATTACTGGAAAGATTGCTGGTACTACCCCTGTTTTCCATATGACAAAAAGAAGGTCTGAGGTTTCCAGGAACCTAGGCATGAGCTACAGGCAAAGTTTTATAAAGCCAAAGGGTTGTGTTTTGTTTAACAAGAATCATTTAGTCCTTGAGAAAACACACAGACTTTCTTTTTTAAGGTCAGATAAAAATCTGTTTTCTGTGCTGCTAATTTATCAGGCACTACAATATGAAGGTCATGATTTGTAGGGAGAAGTGTCTGTTACTAGGCCAGCTGAGAGAGAAGGAAATGTGGGAAGCTTTTGAGCACAGGAACTGTTCATTGGGTCTATAATGTTAATGGCAACTGTCAGATAGTGAATTCACTCCCTTTATACTTAAACAGAATTTACTGGTTTTAAAGTAAGTGTAAACACAGTCTTTTTACTTGCTATCAGAATCTAATGATGTGTGTTTGCCGGCTTTTAAGATAAAAACAGCTTTCAGGTCTCCTTCTTATCTCCTTTGGGATTTTTTGGCAGTTGTTTTGTTTATTATGGGGGTTTTTTTGGTCCTCCCTTTTTGAAAGAAAAAATGAAGATAACTTTGGAGAGTGTTTTCTGTGATGCCAACTGACTGTAGGACTTGGATAAGAGTGTGATTTGGTAAAAGCTTTGGAGGTACACTGTGCTGGGGGGATGACAGTGGAGTCTGAGATGGGCATGTTTCCTTTTTCCTTTATTTACTTTCTAGCTTACAATTTAGATTTGATATTTTGGAATTTTCTTGTTGTTGGTGGCATAGGTGGGGCCACCCTGCTGTGAGTGTCCCCTACAGTCCTGCAATAAATTCATTCTGTCCTCTTGAGAATGGGGCCAAGGTTTCCATCTATGTAGGGGGGGTAATGTGTGCCATAAGGAGTGCTGCTGTCTTCATGCTGTCATATGAAATGGTTTAGATTGGATATGAGGAAAAATTTCTTCACTGAAAGGGTTGTCAAGCCCTGGCACAGGCTGCCCAGGGCAGTGGTGGAGCCCACATTCTCATGGAGAGATTTAAAAGGCATGTAGTTGTGGCACTTGGGGACGTGGTTAGTGGTGGGTTTGGCAGTGCTGGAGCAATGGCTGGACTCAGTGATCTTAGAGACTTTTCCTACCTAAACATTTCTTTGTTTCTGTGCTTCATGTGTGGATGACAGCATGGGGATTGCTGCTGAGTGCCCAGCGCCTGGCACAGTCTCTGCATTAACTGTCTGGGGTGTTACTTTGCCCAGAGCTAGACCTTATTTGGGAGCTGGTTTGTTAGAAGTTAAAATTCATGGAGCAGGTACTTCTGATAGAAGTTAAAAAGTAATGATCACTTCTTTAGTGATGCATTTTTCCCCTCAAGATTTCCTTCTTCTGCATCCTCTGATAGAAAAAAGCACATGACAACAGGGTTCACTGGAGTGCAAACCTCACCAAAGCTGGTGTGATTTCAGAGATAAAATCAGCTGAGAGCTAATTATCATAATATTTAACTTTCTAATACTATCACAAGTGTCAATATCCTGTAATCTGATAGTCATGATGTGCCTTTTTCCTTACAGTGTGAGTGAATCCTTTAGGTGTCTCTGCCTGACAGGGGCAGTCTGTCATTGTTGCTGATCCAACTCTATTGACTCCAAGCTCTAAATAATTAAAATTGTGTGCTTATATTAGGAAAAAAAGGCAAGAAACTTCAGTAGCAGAATATCCTGCAACACTGGAGTGCAGCTTTGAGCATTTCCTTCTGTAATTGCTGTCTCTTAGTTTGCAAGAAAGAAGTGAGCCTCTGAGTGAGATTGGCTGGTATTAGTGAGATAGGCAGTCCCGCAGTTATTTGTGTAACTACACAATTATTTGTCTGAAAAAGTGAGAGTTTTTTGCATGGTGAGAAGAAAGCTCTCCTCTCTAGGTGGGACCAATGTGGAGCATATTTTAATGGATCCCTTGGAGGAGGAAAATGCACAGCAAGGGGTTTCTGCTGCTGTTTCTTGCTGCTGTTTGTATTTTGTTTTTAAGATGAGGAGCACAGCAAAGTGCCTGGTCATTGAAGGCCATGAGCCAAGACCCCATCCCTGACATGTCATGTCTTACTAAAGCTTTTGAGGAACCAAGCTAAAATACTGTGAACTAGATTCTCCTGGTGCCCAAGAGGCTCCATCTATTCTGGTACTTCCAGCAGCAGAAGCAAAGAAGAAATTTTATGAGAGTAACCAAAAATAGTCCTATTGATTCCTACAGCTTAGTTAGTCTCAGTGATTTCTCTGTACACAAACCTCATTCAGTTGCTATTTTCCGCCTTTGTCGTGATTTCAGTGAGGGAGGTGTAAAGGAAAGGTAATATCAATTGACCTAAATACAAGCTGTAAGTGGAAAAGCAGGCATAGCATTGGGAAGAGCAACAGGGAGAGGCTGGTTCCTCTGGGATGCTGGTGCTCCAGTGCTTTATCCTGTATCAGCCCTGCTTGTGCTGAGTGTGTGGATTTATTGGGCTTATGTGCATTATTTCAGTAATAAGTTGCTTTACTTTGGCAAGTCAGGATGTAACTGATAAACCTCTTGTTTGGACACCCTAAGATGTATCTTGACTATCTTGAGCTGAGTGACTTGGGTGCAGTAATAATTTAACTCCTAGTCACACAATTTTAAAAATAACAGGAATTCTTTGTGTATTTATGTTGACTATATGTAGGTTCTCAGATGGATTTCAGCATTTTATATTGAATTTTATTGACTGTTGGATCTTTACCCTAAAAGTCACTGTGTTATCTTAATCATAGCAAGTAACCTTTCTCATGTGTGAAATAGGGATAACTACTGGGTAAACTTAGAAATGTTGCGTGGGGTGGTTGAAGTATTTTGGTCTCATTAAAATAAAGCTGTGTGCATGTGTGCCAGCAATGTACTTTGCTTTCTGCCCGGGTTCAGTTGATGACACTTTGTGCATCAGTGAGAGAGCCAGGTACAGAAAGCTGCTAAAATTACTGCTGGGTTGGGGGCCACTGTGATAGTTGGGTCAGAACTTGCCTGGTATTGATGTGTGGGGTTTGAATATTCCTCAGCAGCATCCCTTGCAAGGTCTGCAGGACATCTCTCTCTTACTTAAGTTCCTGATTCAGGAGAGGTGGACAGGCTGTCACTCAGACTGTTGTCCCCACTGATGGATGTGTAGAAGGAAAAGCAGGAAATGTGGCAGGACCACAATTTGCCCATCAGAAGCCTAGAGTAGGGACCTCTGTGCTTGGTGAGGGCATCATCTGCTGTGTTCCTCTGGCCCCTTGTCCAGTAGGCTCCTTTCTGCAACATGGTTTATACTGAAGTGTGCCTGATATTGTCAGATGTTAAATATAAAATTGTATGTGGACATTACACCTTTGGGAACCTCACTGGAATGTCTCTCGTTCCTGCTGTGCTTGGTTTGCAATATTGCAGCATGTGTGGGTGGGCAGGGAAAGGGATTCTTCAAGTCTCTTAAGAAAGAGCTTCAAAACTCTTCTCTGGAAGGAAACTTAGTGGCTGAAGGAAAGTTGATGGGATCCCCATGAAAAGAGCAGCAAAATGGAAAGGCTGCCAGGGACTCTGCTTGTTGCAGGGAGGAAAACTAGGAGGGAGGTGCAGGAAGATGAGGGAGATCTCAATTTCTGTCCTGTAACCATTAGAGAGGGTGAGAGAGAAGAGTGAGTGGAACAAAAGGGAAGCAAGTAATTGGGAAGGCAAAAGCCCCAGGTCCAGTCTGCTTTACCAGCCTAAAATCTGATTGACTTTGTTATTCATGGAGGTGAGGCAGTGACTTCCAGGATGCCAGGGGATGGATTTGCTTTCTGCAAAAATTATTTACCAGGCAGCTCCTGGTGCTTTCTGGTGCTTTCCAGTGCTTTTCCTGTGTGCATATTTGGAACCAGTAGTTTTCCTGTTGAAGAACTCAGAAGAATAAAGCTTGACATCCTTAGGTTCACTCTAAAGGGAAACACAGGGCATTTTGGCATGGCATGCCATGACAGATAGTGGCATCTTTTCAATGCTATGTGCTCTGATCCATAGGGTATTGCTGGCCTCACCTCTGCATGGAAAACTGTCCTTCTGCCCTAAATTTCCCTGGAAGCTGTGGCCTCCTTCCCATGATCCTGCAGCATTGCTGTGGGCCAGGTCTGCTTGCTGAGCTGCCTTCACTCCCCTCAGCCCATGCTGCTCACTGTGTGTCTCTGGCAGCAGCAGTGGGAGTTGTATGCCTGGCTGTGTTTGCAAATTTGGCCTTTAGCTGCTTGGTTTTCCTGTTTTGTTGACGGCTGGGGAGATCATACAGAACATACAGAGGGACGTGGCTGTGTGCAGTGAATAACGATGAAATGCCGGGTTTGTGTGACTGCTTGAGCTTGGTTTGAAAGAGAACCTTCATGGTGCTGTGTTCAGAGCTCCTCTTGAAGCAAGGGCAAGCTTAAAGGGAAAGAAAAAGTGACAGAATTTCACATCCCAGCCACCACCTCCCGGAGCAGCACCCCTCTGTCTGTCAGACATCACTGTGCCCCTTCCAGAAACCCTCCCTACCTTCAACAAGTAGCACTAAGAATGCTGGAGGTGAATTATCTTTAGAGGAGAACTCTGCTGTCGGAGTGGGCATGACTGCTCTGTTTAGCTGTGCTGAATTATTTTGGATAGATGTTTCTGTGGTATGGACTAGCCCCCAATGACTCTGTAATACACAGCTCTGCAAAACAGCTTCTTCGAGCTCTCTCTGGGGAAGGCAGTGCTTTCCACTGAGAGAGAGATGAGATTGCAAGGGCTGCACTTACCTCCCTTAAAAACAAATAAACATTTCAACAGCGTGAGGTTACAAAGTGTTATCCTGGTATTTTGTAACAGCTTTCTTTGAATAGAGCAAGGCTTTGTTAATACTGTAGTACTGGAGCAATACTCTGCAGCTGACATTTGCAAAATCTTTTCAGTTTTGTATTTCATTATTTGAACAGATCTTACGCATCCCTAAAGGTTTTGTTTTAGTAAAGGAAAAGCAGATGTGTGTATGGGATCCAGAGTCATGAAAGAATGTGGGTATGCACACTTGCTTTTTTCTTTCAAGTAGGAAATTCCGACAGAATAAAAGGTCTTTGTTTCATGGCCATCTGTGATCTTCCATTCAGTTAAACTAAGGGACCCCAAATCCTGGGAGTGCAGGAATCCTGAATCAGGAGCCTATGCATGCATTTAGTGTAAATGCAGTATGCTTGAACCAAGAAGGTGTGGCAGCAACCCACCAGCTCATCCCATTTTCAGTACTAACTGTACTGGATTTTGCTCCTGGTTTCTTACCTGTAGGAGGTGAGAGAAGACTGAAGCCTTTACAGATTTGTCCGTGGTCATGGGGAACACAGAAAAGGGCACATGGTGGCATGAGCAGGAATAGATCATGAGCACAGTGCTTTATCTAGAGCTAGTGAAGATTTTACCACAAATAATTCATCCTGCTCTGTCCTTCTTATCTCTCCCTCAGCCTTGCAAAATGTATTTCATATACACAGTATCTCCCTGCTTGAGCCAGTTATCTGCCTCTCAACAGCTCCTTATTCTTCCAAAGTACTCTATTACTGCTTGGATTTGATTTTTATATATATACAATCATTTTGCTATTGTGCTGCTTGTGTGTGGATGCAAAACTGCCTTAGCTCCCTGCACTCCATCTCGCTTGCAGTATTGATGTTGCTATACATGGTGATAAAATTAATTAAATTATGTTCTCTATTTATGAACTAGTTTATTACTTTAATTATTTATTGCTACTGCAGCTAATTTGATTTAGGCAATATTTAGTTCTGTTTCAGTAACTTCATTTTAAAAACAAACTGCTGGTTTGAATTCATTGGCATTAAGAACCTGTTATTGATTAGTTTGGCCTCAAACTGTGTGATGAGGAGAGTGGCTGTGTGCCATGCTAAGCCTTCAGTCCAGAATGTTAACAGCAAGCTGCACTTATTGTTCTGGGAAAATTTCTTTGGAAAGTGTATGAGGACTTGCAGGTGTGTAAGGAAAGTAATTTCTGTGGCTTGAGCTTATCTTTATAAAAAAGAATAAAGTAAAGAATGCAGAACTGAATAACTCCCACTTTTGTACCTCCATCACAATGTTCAGACATGCCTTTTACTGCAGTTTTTTGTTGGGAATTGGTAGTGTCACCTGAAGTGGTGACATTCAGTCAGCTCCTCTGTGTATCTCTTCAGTTCTGCTCTCCAGTTTGAAGAGCTTAATTCAAAACCTGTTAAAATCAATCATAAGACTTCCACTTTCTCTTTATTTCATGCCATAGCTCCAATGACTCTCTGGCTTTTCTCTGTGTTGCTACTTTCTGCTGACTCTTCATGATTTAAAGATGAAGAGGTTTGATTTAAAGATGGAGAGTTTAAATGGCTTCTCTTCTACAATCTCCAATTACCTGTGATAAAGCTCAAGGGCTACACTTTAGAGCAGAATACAAAGGTCTTGTTTGTAAATTAGAGTTCAAGGTTGGTTTGTAGACTGTTCTTGAGGGGTGATCCTGCTTTTCCATTCATCCCATAGTGACAGTCTGTATTTGCTGACCTGCCCTGCCATGACCCTGCAAGGCTATGTCCAGAGGTGAGGAAATTATCTTGAAGACTTTAATGCCAGTTCTTTTGCTCCACAGTAGCTTTCTGATCACAGTGTCACAGTCACTTCTCTGATCACAGTGTTTCTCTTTGGTAAGCAAGCTTGTTCCAGCCTTGGCCAGCAGCCTGTCCATCTTCAGAGCCATCAGGGTCTTGCTCTGCTGGACATGGTGGAAGCTTCCAGCAGCTTCTCACGGGAGCCACCTCTGTGGACCCCCACTAACAAAAACCAGGCCATGCAAAACCAGCACAGCATCCTTTACTTATTCTGTAGAGCAGTGTGTTGTTTACAGCCTATGCAGTGATATTAAACAGCTGCTACATCTCAAGCCAGAGGTAACTGCAGCAGTCCTGGAGTGCCTGTGCAAGCTCATGTCAAATCCCTGTGGATGAAGGGCTCTATTAAAAATGTAAGATCATTATCACTAATCTTGAAAGTGGACCGATGCATTTAACATATATGATTATAAACTTTGAAACAAGAGGATTTCATCTGGTAGAGCATGTGGGAATTGTTTTTTCATTATCACATTTTAGAGAGTGAAAAATCTTCCTGTTCTCTCAGCGGATTTTGTGGGATTAGATGCTTGCTGTTGCATATTCCTGCAAATCTTTGTATAATTATGTGCATCCCTCATTCACTCTGCACCCTTCTTGGGAGGTTTTGCATGGCCTTCCCCAGTGATGTGCTGGGATGGTTCCCTTCAGATGGCAGGGAAGATAAGGAGAAGCTTTTCCCATGATCAGTTTGAAAAATGATCTGACAATATGTGCAGGAGTTTACTGATGTGGCAAAGTACTTTCTTGTGCAATCAGTTTGGGAATAACTGCACTGACTCAGAAAAATCACCTGATAAAGTGATTTATATGAATGATATTTTCAGTATGAAATGCAATAGCAACTATGCACTGATACTTTCACTGAAGGTGAATTCCTTTCTAAACCCCTGGCAGCAGGTCCCACTGTCCAGCCAGCAGCTCTGACCACACATTTGCAGAGGTCTCTGGTCCTGGTGATTGAAACTTTGCTTATGAAGCAAGTGCTTTCTCAATTGGATTTTAAGATAAGTGGTACAGCCAAAAGTCACTATGAGAATGTGTTTTCATCTGATAAGGACAGCTCATCCCAGTATGGATTTTCAAACTAAAAGGCTATTTGCTATTGTGACAAAAACTGATCTTAGACTTTTCTATTAGAATAAAGCCCAGTAAAGGCAGAACCAAAGCATCTAAATTTAAAATGAGTAAAGACTTCATTTCATCAATTTGGCTGCTGGGTTGTTGCTCCTCAATTCCAGGAACTTTACTAGAAAGGAGATGCAGAGGAGGAGAGAAAGAGGTAAATAGTGTGAGAATGGGAAGGGAAAGGGGGAACATGGAGATGGTGCAATTTCTATGCTTGGCTGGGATATCAAGCTGATGTGTGGAAGAGGTAGCAGCTTTTTGGGAGTGTGGGACCAGGCAAGTGTAAAAGTGGTGGAAATATCTTGTAATGGAAAATGCTCAAATTCCTACCAGGGAAGGACCATGGTAGGCTTATAATTTTTTTCCAAAAATCATCTACTTCTGGCCAGCCAAGCATGTTTAAATTTGATCAGTGCATAAGGCTCTTAAATCACATCCTTTCACATGATGTTTTAAGAGTATTACAAATTTTTCTTGAGATGTTGTTTTCCTGTTTCCACAGGCGAGGAGATACTGATGGGGGAGCAGGCAAAGCAAGGTTACTTGGGAGTAAGGATACCCCAGAGAGTCTTAAAGAATAAACGTTCAATGGGAAGTTTCTCCTTGCTCTTCTTGGATAGAAACAGTACAGTACAGGTAGAAAGAGTGACGGAGAAAAGAGAAACTTGTAAATAATTTGAGCAGCACTGGCATATAATTTACTTTGAGCATATGACTTCTCATAATTTCTTGCCCACATTTGAAAGACACCTTAAGGTTGGCTTTACTGCAAGGTCTCAACCAGCCTCAGGTCTTGGTGTCTTAAATCTTAATAATCTTTTCACAAAGAAGATATGAGTAAAATGGTGTCTTTTTGCAGACTTTTAAAACTTAATTATTTTACAAAGGTAAACTTAAATAATAGAATCAATTGACACCTGCAGCTGAACTGGCTAACACATTCTCTTTCCTCAAATGTTTAACCTCTACTATTTAATACTATTGTGCAATCTGCTATAGCATCCCTAACTTTGTTCAGCCATGTGGAAGCCAGGGGTTTCCTTTGTAAGAACTCTAAGTTTGGACTTAATGATCTGGAGGTCTTTTCCAACATAAATGGTTCTGTGATTTAACTGCAACATCAATTCCAAAACCCAAATCTGCACTTTCCCTTGGAGACAGGAGTGTTTAAGATGCATTTCTTACTTTTCAGTGGGGCAGTGTAATTACCAAACCTGATTCCACCGAGCACGTCTCTGTGGCTCCACATGGAGGTCATTTATTCCTCTAGAAAAAAACATCTCAAATCTTGTCAAAGTCAGAAACTTAGGAGCACATACAATATGTGAAGCCACTCAGTGATTTAAAACAGAGGAACTCTTGTTATGCTTCTTGCTTCACTTTTAAAGCAATTCCATCAAGAGAATTTGAAATCAATGACTTTAAACTCCTCTGTGCATCCACATGTCTCAAGGAAGGACTGCGGATGTTGCTGAAAATTTAAATAATGACTTTGGAAACCAATAGCAACATGAAATGAGTACATCTGTCAGTCACTGCAGTCCCCGTGTGTGGCAGCAAGCCAGGCTTTAAAATATACCTGGTGAAACAGTGCCCTTTGTGACATTGCACACCAAGTTGTATTCCTCTTGATAAAGATCATTTTAAAGGATTTTTTTTTTCTTTTAGGACAAAACAGGTGATTAAAGTCAGGTGAAGTTTTGTGCTTGTACAGTAGCTTGATTATAGCTTTAAAGCATGATGGTTAATAAGAAAGATCAGAAGTAAAAGGGGATGTTAATTTTACTTGGTCTGTAATATTGCAGCAGTTATGTTCAATCATTTGTGAGACAGAAGGCTATGAAATACGTCCTGTAATGAGGTTACAGTAAAACCAAACATCATCATCAATAACAACATCTCACTATTTATTTACTGATCTCTACATAAAGTGTGATTGGAGTAAATATGATGGGAGACATTTAATTAAACTGAATGAAGGAGTGTTGTAAACATCACATGGCAATGACAACATAAAATTAGTAAGTTGGCAGACCACATAGTTAAGACTCAAAAATGCATTTATAACTATGTCCTTTTGATAAATGTTTCAGTACCTCTGTGAATGCCTTCAAACTGATTCAGGGGTGTCCAAATGCCATAGTACCTTACCCAGCCTCTGTCAGGGCTGTTGTCCTTCTTATTTTCAGTTAAAACATAGCAAGTAAAGAATATTTTCCATAAGGAAACCTGGCTAATACCCACAACTCCATAAAATGAACATACAGCTTGCATTGGAAGGATTAATGAGCGTATTGTCACAGATGTCAAATGGTTATGGTGATGGCAGTAAATCTTTTTCTGAGGATTGCTTCTTTTCTCTTTTTGATATTTTCTGTAATAACATCAAATACATTTTATTTGATCCAATATTTGCTATCGCAGTTCTGCTCCATTCTTCTGTTTTGTTTTGAAATTGCTGGATCCAGAAATGAGAATCCTGTGCCAAGAGGGAAACATTGCCTTAAGATGCAGTTCCGGCTAGATGTGTTATTTGGAATAGCTGATGAAAGCCAGAAGTCTTCTGCCTTACTGGGGTGGAGTTTGCTACTTGTATCCACCACGCAAAACTACTCTGTTGCCTCCATATAAATTCCTCCTCCTTTTTTACGTCCCTTTTTTTTTTTTTTTTNCAGTCATGCTCAGATTCCAGTTTCCCACTGGACAAGCTGTTGCCCCACGGCTTTGTAGAGCCACCACAGAGAAGCTACATAGGGCACGCTGATGAGTCTGACTCTCTCTCTGCCTTCCACAGTGGGAACAAAGCTCAAGTTTCTTTGCTGCTTTTCCAACCAGACGAGTGCCCAACTATCAGGAAGCCCATAAGCCATCTACAGAGCTGTGTTCATCAGAAATGTCAAAATTCCTTATTACATACAAAATAGATGCTGTGAGTTAGGTTTCATGGGAGAGGTGTCAGGACCTCAGCGTACCAGGCTGGTAAGTACTGACTTGGCGCTTGTGGAGGACTTTCTCCATGAAACAAGGTCGAAAGGAGCTGAGGTTGGAACACCAAGTACACTGCACAGACAGATGAAACCAGAGACCATTAAAAGCCTTGTCTCTTGAAGTGTGCTTTATGATGGAAGTGCATGAAAATCCCTCGCTGCACGTCCTCGTCGGTAGCGGTGTTAATGGAGCTTTGAATAACGCAGTGCAGCATTGCTGCAGTCCCATGGTTTTATCATCTTTCTCCCATTATGTCTACTCCCTCTGTGGGAACTAGACTCTTCCTTTCTGTTCTTTTGTTTCAGACATAAAGTGTGCGGGGTGCTGCCGGGATGGCATCCGTGTGTGCAGGCACACTGCTCTGTCCTGCCAGCCTCGCACGCTCTGCAGCACAGATAGATCTTGTGCCTAGCAATTAATTCCTGTTTCTGCACTCCCTTCCTGCCATTCCCCTGGACTTGGGCTGAGGAAGATGTGCCACACCCCTGGGGAAGCTGAGAAGCATGACTACTTGTTTCTCTCTCCATGTGTATTTAAATGAGTTGGGAAAAGAGCCCTTGCTCTTGATGTTTTATAAATAGTGCCCTCATTAGAAGTTTACTTCTGTTCGTTCAAGTTCCCTTTATAGATATAATGTGTCACTTCTGCCCAAGGGAGAAGGAGGGTGTTTGTAGGAGTGGGGTTGCTGCATTATTTTGATGTCAATTCACAAAAAATGGGTGATACCAGCACCTTGTCTGATGCTCCCCTCCCATTGCTGGAGTTGATTCAGGTTGGGATTAAAACTCCACAGGTTAAGACCCCTCAGCAATTTTGACTGGTACCAGCCACCTGAGCTTGAAACTGTGGGGTTTGTGGAGCCCCAAAGCATCCTTCTCTTCCCTACACGCATCTTCCATTTGACTTGCCGGAAAGCAGCCATGGATATCACGTAACCAAGGCCAGATTTCAGATTCAGTACATGTTTGTAGTGGAAGGTTTGTTTAAAGTCTTGTTCTTTGCTTAAGTCCAGTGTATGAAACTTCATCTGATGATTTCTGTAGTGTCTTTTCTAATCTGGACATCAATGTGATGACCCACATTGATCTCCAGATTAGGCTACTGAGCTACTAAGGAAAATTCCAGGAAGATATTCAGGCTTCATTAAAGTCTTCAAGATATACTACATGTTTTTAGCTGTAAAGGAAGACATAGTTTCTTTTCCCTAAAACAGAAAACAATCAAGCTGAATGTGAAAAATTGGATAAAAGCCTTTTACCAATTAAAAGTTCCATATTTGCAGTGCTCTAAGATTTCCCATTCCGTGCAAAAATGAGCTATTGGAGGTAAGTGGTTGATCATCCCAAAATGTAAAACTGAAATAGCAGGTCCAAACTGCTGGTGATGTGTATAAATGCTTGAAGGAAGGACCCAGCTCTCTTTGCTCTCTGAATTCGCTGTGCCTTGATTCATATTTATTAAGTTATGGTAGAAATTCTTGGTGGCTTCTTGAGAAACAAATATAATATTAATGTTGGCAATTAACCCAGTTATTCTACCATGCAAAAGGTGCAATTTTCCTTGTAATGAAAAATTTAGATCTGCTTTGATCATTTGGAAAGCATGAAGTAAACTAATGAAGCAACTTCAGGACATGAATTCTAACGTTCTTACTAGGTAAATACATAGCATCATTCCTGGTAGGCCCAGAGGATCTAACTATAAACTCAAAATAGAAAACCACAGAAGAAATTGCAATTAAATTTGCAATGCATTCAAAGAGCTGGAAGGAATCGTGTCAGGCTTGAAAGTGTATCATTTATTCTCTTTGCTGATGCATACAGTCTCTTCCTTCTCTGTGAGAGGTGGCACCAGCTCTCCATGTAGAGAAGCTGGCACACAGACATTTTCTAGGGCATTAATAGGGTCAAGCACAGATTTAAGGTATTGTTAAATAAAACGGCAACATGTGCAGAAGGATGTCTGGGTGTGCATTGTAGGAAATGCTGTGGTGGTGATGAGTAAAATGCCCAGGGTGTGGATTCCTCTGGTGAGAAGAAAATCCCGTTTGGGTTGTCCTAGGGGTACCTGAGATAGGTGATGAGTTGGGGGCTTAACCTACATGTTGGTTTAGCATAAAAATTAATGTCCTTGCAAGGGGAAAGGTAGCTGAAAGGGCAACAAGTCTGTCTGAGGTGCTGTGCACAGCGCTGGCACAGAGCTGCAGCTCAGGCAGCCTCTGAGCAGCTTCAGCTTTCTGGTCTGGGACTGCAGGTTGCCAAAATCCCTGCAACAAAGCCAGGCTCTGCCCTGTGTGGCTTAAAGGACTCCTTCAGGAATGTATCTGCTGCATCTATTCAGGGGAATAAAGGGATAGTAAATCACAATGGTGCTAATTAATTGTTGTGGGAAAAGCTTGTATCATTTTCATAGAATCACAGAATCATGAAGGTTGGAAAAGACCTTTAAGATCATCAAGTCCAACCATCAATGCAGCACCAGCACCATGGTCACCACTCAACTATGTCCTTAGGTGCCACATCCACGTTTCTGAACATTTCTGGAGATGGGGACTTTACCACTTCTCTGTGCAATCTATTTCAATACTTGACAATCTTTTTCATGAAGAAATTTTTCCTAATACCTAGTCTAAACTTCTTCTGGTGCAACTTGATGCCATTTTCTCTTGTCCTGTCACCTGTTGTCTGTTTTGCTCTGTCTTCAACTGCTGAAGTAATACCAAGGTCTGCCAGGAATGAGGAGCATTCATACCCATTAGCATTTGAGGGTCACGTTTATTTAGAAACCTTTCAGGAGACACACAAATTATTGCTGCTGTTATTATAACCTTGCAATAGGGCTGTGAATAACTTATTTTTGAGATCTAACTGCATCAAAATTGTGAGATAATAAAGGAGACATGCAAGCACAGTAAAAAGCTTTACAGGCAGCTTCCAGCATGCCTGCCTCATGAAGAGCAGCAGCATCAGATGAGCTGGGATGAGCAGATAAAGCTGTGATGGGAGGACCTGCAGTACCCAGCTGTGCTGGAAATTGGACCCAAGGCATGGTGTGAGCAGGAGCCTCCAGGACCAGTCTGGGGTGGAAGAGGTACTCATGCTGACATAAATCCTGCTGTCACCCAGCCTAGAGAGAAAAGTGCCACCAACAGAAATGCAAGGTTGAGGTGACAAGATAGGACAGAGGAACAGAGCAAAGAGAGTACGGTTCTGAAAAGGACAACCCATCCAAAGACTTTTTCTATATACTTCAATATGTGCATCCATGTGCCTAATTGAAAGAGAAAGGTATTAATTACATTCAGAGAAAAGAGCCAAGATGTGTTTTGAAAAGTACTCAAATATTTTGATAAGTTCTGGAGCACTTCAAGGGGTGGCTTGTTTTTTTTCATAGATTGGGCTTGATGTGAAGAGTATCTCCAAAACATGAAGGAAATTGTATCTTGAAAAGGCATCTAAGCTTATATTGGCTGGACTGTCATTTTCATGCTAAGAGGTTATTAGAGGCTGAGTTAAATTGAAGACAGGAAACCTTTAGGGTCTGTTTAAGGCATCATAAATATGAATACTGCTATCTCTTCTTATAACTATTTTTATGAAGAAAAAAAAAACAAACAGAGCAATCACTTATCTTGTAAAGACCTTACTAAAAAGAATGATTAGTGTGTTAGGTTTATTTTGTGATACTTTTTGCATTCTGGAAGTTGATGCACTCAGTGATGTGGTCCCACTCTCTGTGCTTACTTTGCACCAAGGTTGCTGCACAAACCTGACCAGTGGAGCCCTGCTCCAGGGGGTCTGGCTGGGCACTGAGCCTCGGGAGTGGGAAGGGCTCAGCCTTGGGAATCTGTCCCAGAAATCCAGCAGGGAAACTGTGCACACCTTCTGCAGAAGGTTTCATTTGTCCCCCTTGCTTTGCAGTGTCAGGATCCAGCAATCAGTTATGTGACATCTGCCATCCACTGTCACTGGGCATAGTGGAACTGGAAAGCAAAAAAACCCATCTTTAGAGACAGCCAAGTCTTACAGCATTAGTAGAAAATGTGGTATGGAGACCTGTTCTATCAGCTGGCAAGGACAGTGTTTCTGTTTACTTCTGGTCACTAATGTTTTTCTCTTGCTTCTACATGGAGACAAACCCCAAAGTCTGGGCTCCGGAATACTTCAGGATGAGAGAAGCAATCCACATGTAATGCTGCAGATCATGATTTCCAATCTCATCACTGTGCCATGAACCCAGTTACTATTAAGCACTGAATTTTGATGAGATGTTTATTCACAAGGCTGGGAGGTTAGGTCTGTTGTCTCAAAACATCAGCCCTCCTTGCCATTGTCTGAGTCTTGTTCCTCCACCTTCTTCTGGAACAGCCCAAATTAACAGTCTTGATGATGTCACGTGAAAATGTGAAGGATTTAGAAGGATTTGTTCACTTTGGTTGCATATAGAAACTTCTTTGCCTCAAGGAAAATGTTCATTAACACCAACCACATAGCAATTAAGGGTAGTTAATATTTACATGGCATTTTGAATGGGCATGGTGATAAATTGCTTTATGATTTTCCAGAGGTAAACTTAATGTGAAATCCATGAATAAACAACAAGCCACAAACAAGACAAAGTGAACATTAGCATTTTGCATCCATCTCCCTTCTGTCATTTATCCTTCTAGCTCCTGCTATATGGTGAAGTAAAGGCAGTTGGGATTCTACATCAAAGAGTTTCTTGCTCTTTACTCTGATTTTTTCCTCCATATTGACCATGTTCTATCTCCTAGACTTTAACTTTATATTAATGGATATTGGCCCATTCTTCCATAAATAGATCATGTAGGTGATAAGTAGCTCTTTGAGAGTGTAGGTCTACACACTCAGCAAAAATACATGCAGGGAGACTTGCCAGAAGCAAAATCAATCTGTTAAATTTTGAATATTTCAAAGAAGTTCAGTACTGCGTGCGAACAAAGATGCTGTAATGCACTCAAGCACTTTTTTTTGGCAACAAAAGCATATCTGGTGAAAAAGCAGCACTGCTCAAATATTCAGAAGTAAAGAATGCCACACAAAAATTAATTGTTAAAATGGCTGGTCTCATCCTTCTAATAATCCATCTCAGATGCAGAGCTTTGATAATCTGCAAACTGTTGTAATTTGACTGGGCTGTGGAGCTCCAAGGAGAGAATTAAAGCTTCACCCGTCCAGAATTCATTCCCAGTTGTCTGAATTAGTTGGACTTTAGGAGGTCCTGGCAGTGCTAATGCCAGTGCTGCTGCCAGCACAGCTGTGCTCCTGCAGGGACCTCAGCCTGGCACTGTGTTTCCAAGCCAGAGAATCTGCATGTCCACGACTGAAGCTGCTGCTGCAGCATTTGGCTCCTCCAGGGTCTGTGGGGTGAGCAGGGGCTGGGATTGCTGGGCCCTTGGGATGAGGGTCTGGCTTGTGGCCAAAGGGATTCCCCTCAGTGCACAGCCAAGCTCATGTGCTGTAAATCTCTGAAAAGCTCATGGAATTTTATTTATCATTTCTGAAAGGCCCCGTAGGTGTTTGTTAAAGGATTATTTTATGTTCTTAATTGGTCCTTAAGGTTTATTAAATATCAGCACCCTTAAGGTCCATGATGCACAGGAAACAGCTCTCCTGTCCTTCAGCAAAGCTGTTTCTGTTGTATTTGAAGGGACATTCCTTTCTCTCTCCACAGTCTATTGCAGTGTTCTCTGGTTAGGGCTTTAGGAGAGCTAACAGGGAGAATGCATTGCCATGGGTTTATGTTTTAATTGAAGTGTGATAGAGGACCTTGGTCTGCCAATCTCCACTGTATTTTTACTGTGTATGTAATGTTCACTGCTTTTGTGAACATTCTTTTCAATCTTTGCTACATGTTCTTAGTTGCACAAAATTTTAGTAATAGAATGTATGTAAATCATCTTCTGTATAAAGGGATTATTTTTATTCCTTTTATTCTAGTGAATGTTTATTGGAGAAAACAAAATAATTTTACAGACTTTTCTGAATTTCAGTGGGATAACATTTGTTTACCAAATACACTGGTTTTGGAGCCTTTCCATACTCATCTCCCTTTGCATACAGCTGTATACATCTTCTCCCTTCCTATAACCAATTAATTTTCAGCAGCAAGGGATTAAATCATTCCACTCACATGGCTTCTGCTGTTGCTGTCTATAAATTCTTGACTGTGACACTTTGACTTGTCCCTCCAGCTTGCAGGATTCTCAGGGAGCCCAGCAGTGACCAGCTCACATGCTGTATAGATCTACAATCGAAGCAGTTTCAAATGCAACTAAACCCATCAGGAAAGGATGTGCATAAACCCTCAATGTTTTTACTGTCTGTTTTTGATGTTTCCTTGTGAGTGCACTTGTATTCTTCTGAAATGAGTTAACTTGACCCTGAAAATGCTGCAAAAAAGTCTCACCCATTAACCAGAGCTGATTAAACAGAGGCAAAGAGATGCCACAGGCTGTCAGGTTTTTGAAGACTGTGGGGAAGTAGCTGCTGCACTTAGGAGAATTTTCTTTGACAGCATTATGTTGAGTTTTGGCTCAATATTTGCTTGGAAACATTCTATCTGGTGCAGAAAGCAGCATCTCTCACTGGGATCATCTTCACTGATGAGGAAACTAATTCTCCATTCCCCAATTGTGCTGTAAGGAAATCCCTGTTCTCAGTGTGGATACATAGAATGGTTTCAGTTGGAAGGGACCTTAAAGATGTTCTTGTTACAACCCCTGGCCATGGGCAGGGAGACCTTCTTCTAGACCAGGTTGCTCTAAGGCACATCTAACCTGACCTTGAACACTTCCAGGGACAGAGCAGCCACAGCTTCTCTCTCTTAGTTCTTGTTTCCAGGGACAGGAGCCCTGCCCAAATTACAAGAAAGGTGCAGCACAAAAAAGATCCTGGGAAATTAATAATTTTCTCATCCCTCTTACCTATTTCCCTTTTTCATTGAGAAAATACAACAGTTCTGGCAAAGGCTGATGCAGCTTCTGTTGATGCTGATGGTGTCTGACACAGCATTAATGTGAAGTCAGACATGAAAAACAATGCAAGTAGCACTGATTTGTTGTTTTCCAGGTTGGTTAAGTTCCTTCCGACTGAGGAAAGGAATTTAAATGTAGCCTGGCAGTTTGGAGGGAATACATACAACCAGGAGTTGTGTTTCCACTGATCTTAATGGTGACACACCCACACTACTTCTTGGGGATTCTGAAATTATTATTAAGGGTGGGATCCCAAAAATGCTTCCAGAAAAAGGGGGGTGGGCTTAGTTTTGCTTGGGTCTCCGTGATCCTTATGAGTCCCTTCCAGCTCAGGATAGTCTGTAATTCATTGTGGTAGGTGTTAAATGCAGCATCTGCCATCCACATTCATGCCTTAACTCCACTGTCCTTAAAGCACGAGCCTGGCTTGTGCTTGGTGGGGGCACATTCAAGTGGGATCAAAATACTTTGTGGAGTAATTCTGATTTGTAATTGTAATGAAGGACTTCTTTCCCCCGGGTCAGTGAGAAGTGCTTCTGCAGCATGGATGCTTTGCTCTCTCTTGAGCCTGATTTTGAATGGCTGTACCATCCATAGCCCTTGAAGAGCCCCCCTGGGATCATTGCTGCACTATCAGCTGTTGTTGGCAATGAGGCATCCATTGCTTTGCAGTTCCACGTGGCTGTGAGAGGAGTTGGGAAAAGCTGATGGGATCATTCAAGAGAGAACAAGGAATGTTAAGGAATGTTTTAAAGCTTTCATGCAGAGATACCCTTTGGTGCCTAAAGGAGGCTGCAGAAGTCCTCAGTTTGGATGTACAAGTTAGAATATGGGATTTTGGTGGTTTTTTTCCCTCTATGTTTTCATGACTCAGGCTTAGGCTGTCTAACTCAGAGAGAAAGATTCTATCAAGTCACTCATCTCACTAATTTCCTTGAAGTTTTTTGCTAGTTCCATATGTGCCATGCATTTTAACACTCTGTCAGTGGCAGCATACACTGCATTTTGTTAGTCTGGGGTAACACAGTCCGGGGCTTTTACTGAGCTTCATGGGCATGTAATGGTGCAGGTGTTCAAAGAAGCACTGGAAATGCCTATTTAAATTCTTCTCCAGCTACTGGAATAAATCATAAATAAACTTAAATTATGATCTGCCTTCTTTGCAGATTTTCCTCCCCACCTCATGTAGCAGAAAAATCCATGTTGTAAATCCCCTGTGAAGTGCTTTTTGCTGGCAGTTCCTGTGGCTGCGTTAAAGGGATGCTCACTGCCATATTTCAAATTTTGGGCACCTTTTATCTTCCTCATGCGAGTGTGCTGCTGGGTTCAGCTGGGGGAGAAAGACAGCAGTTTGTCTGGATGATGTGCTCTGCAAGCTCAGATAAGAATATAATGACCTAGAAGAGGAAAAAAAAAAAAAAGGTAAAAGAGCCCCCATAACTCAGGGTTTCTTGTTCCTTGAGATAATATGGAGCATGCTCAGCACACCTGGGGATGGAGAATCATCTCCTGGGAAGCAGTGAAATTAAGTGCTGGTGCTGCTCAAGGGAAAAAGGAGAGATTGAGTCCTTTGAGTTTTTCTTACACGAGGCTTCAGCTCTTTGCCAAACTTCCATATTCTGCTCTGAGAGACAGAAGGGAGCAGCTGTTACCTCCTGCCACCATACCTGCTCCCCTTTGTTGCTGATGTTGCCACCTGACTCAGGGGAGGGTGTGCAGAAAGCAACTTTTCTTGCTACTTTCTGCTTACCAGCTTGTGTTTCAAGACTAAATTGGGATGTGTCTCTTCTTCTTTGTGCCATGGATATGGATGTGCTGAATCTGCACATGGGATGTAAAAAAGGACTTTTTTTTTTTTTGGCCCAGCTTAGCCAGACTTGTCAGCTAAGCACAACAGGAAGGAAACAAAGAAAAACCCCTGAAAATCTGGTATTACAGCACTGGGTAATAGAGAAAAGTGGTACTTAGAGTGGTGATAGTGTCCTGATAAGTTCAGGGTGCTGTGAAACCAGGTGACTTTTCATTAACTCCTTTTACTTTAGGGATTCCTGTCTTCAAGTTCTCGTTTGATTTCTGCAAAATTCCTTTGTTGAAAAGAGGTTTTTTCTGAATAACAGGAACTGTGGCCAGACTGTAGGCCTGTCTTGGGCTTTCTAGGTTGTGCATTCCCTCAATCCAACTCTACATTTGTGGATAATATATCATGCTGCTTCCAGTGAATCATCCTGTGACTAATTGCAGAGGGACTGATGATGAGACAGAGAATGGATTGGTTGAAAAAGCTTATTTTGGGACTTTTGGCAGTCTCATTCCCAATGCCTGACCCTCATTGGATCCCTAATTTCTATGAGTTTGGGTTTTCAACTGAAAACAGTATGCTATGGGTGAACCTGAGAATGGTGGGACAAAGCAGTCACTGTTCCAACTTTCTTTTGTTTCCATAAGAAATATCGACTGGTCTAGACTGAATGATCAATTCAATCCCTTAGCCTGCCCCTCAGCACGCACACACTCTGAATTAATTTGATAATCTCTTGGGTAAAGAAGAATATTTTTTGTTATTATACAACAAGAAGGAATCATATCCTGAAATGGTAAATGTCATGATATTGATCAACATTGGCAACAGCATCTCCAAAACTTGTTGCCACTACTCAATACTTTTTTTCCTTTCTTTTCTCCTTTCATTTTAAAGGTACCTTTCAATACCAACTTGTTGAGGGTTGGGTTTCTTTCTTTTTTACTTTTATATAATTTTCCCCCATAAGTTGCTAGTAAACTAACTACTGGATACTTAAGAGAAACTAAAGGAGTGGCTAAAGTGGGGAGAGGAGTGTAGCATCTGGCTACACTGCTTTTTTCTCTGGGAGTTTCTCTCAGAGGGGGAAGATTCCGCCAGTTTTGGGGCAGGCAAAGGACGGGGCTGGAGGCAGCATCGGAAGGAGGATGCCCAAGCTGTGCTGACTGTGGGGACAATTCACTGTCACTTCTGGAGTCCAGTCCTAGGGACCTGTCACCATCTGCTCCTGTGCCTGGGAATCCTGAGCTCACCTTTTCCTGCCCTGCTGGGAGCCAGGCTGGCCC
>VYXD01007800.1:283754-328156 GCA_013397195.1 Hylia prasina
CCTGCCCATCCCTGCTCCTTCCTGCCGTTCCAGCTTGGTGCTCCCAGAGCCCTGCAGGGCACTGGGGTGAGGCTGCCCTGGGGTTTGTGAGGCAAAGCCTCTCCTCCATCCCTGCTCCTCTCGGCTGAGAACGGGTCACGGGGTTCCTGGTTCTGTTGGTTGTTAATGCCATAGTTAATGTTGTTTGCCTTGTTACACGTACTAGTAAAGAAGTGTTATTCCTACCCCTCATATCTTTGCCTGAGAAACCCTTAATTTCAAAATTATAATGATTCTGGGGGAGGAGGTTTACAATCTCCATTCCAAGGGAGGCTCCTGCCTTCCCTAGCAGACACCTGTCTTTCAAACCAAGATACAACTGCATCACTAAACCTTTCGAGGTGTGTTGGTTTTGTTGTTTTTGTTTCCTTTTCCCTGCTGTTAGTACAGAGTGGTTTGTGCTTGACTGATCATTCCTGGTGAAATCCTGTGTGAAGCAAGCTGTTGGTGGGACAAGGTGGGGGTACCCAGCTCAGGAAGCAGTTGCTCCACGGCGTAATGGAGCTAATGGCAATACAGCTGTGGGTACATCTGATGTTAAACTACCATTATTTAAACTTTATGATGCAAGAGACTGCCAACTCTCCCACTTGCAGCATATAAATTATGTCAATTGCTCATGCACTTTTTTTAACCCTGATTTCTCTTGAATTATGGATGATAGACAGGGCCAGAATTTGCTTTTAGTGTTCCCTTGTGACTGTGTGTGTGCTGAGTGCGCTGAGCAGTCATAATCTCAGTGTGTGCAGTCAGGGGATGTGTAACATAATTTGGGCTATGACCATATAGCTTGTACCCTTACCATTTAGGGAGTTACAGCATCTGAAACTTGGAGCTATTTTGGGGCAGGGTGGGTGCTTTGATGCCAGGTTTGACCCGCCCAGGCTGGAAGGTTTCATGGCTGTGAGCTCCATGTCCCTGCTGGGTTGTTGAAAGCCAGTGTGATGTTCCCTTTTAAGAGAGCCCTCCATTGTGGGGATTAGAGCCTGTCTTCCAGGCTTCATTGTGGGGAGGAACAATAGCTCCTGTCTGTAATGAAAATATTATGATTGCCGTGCTTTGAAGTTTTCCAGCCCAAATGTGTGGTGGTGGAGTGCATTCATCAAGCTATTCACTTAGGTGACTGAATACTCTTGTGTGGGGAGGGAATGGGTTTGCTGGAGCAAATTAAAGTAGCACACTCCAAAGGTGAAGGGGACCTGCCAAGCTGCTGGCCTTGCTGCAATTTTGACTATTGGTACTGCTCTTCAGCCAGGAAAACCTTTTAAAAAGTGTCAGTGCTGTGCATGGATATTGTAGTACTTTTGTAGAAGCAAGTCAAGGCACTGCTGCTTTTAAGATAATTTCTGCAGCATTTATTGAATAATGTGTTTTAAGGTGTACTAACAGCAGGTGTTTGTAAATTATATGAGGCAGCTACAGTGTGTCTGCACTCCTGTTGCTACATCTGGATTCAACATAAAATTTAAGAGGTTTTTTTCTTGCTTAAATATGAAGAAAGCTTCACTCCCTGGCATATTGATTTTACAAGCATTAGCACTTTAATCAAACAGCTCTGAAGTGTTGCACTTCATTAACTGATCTTTAGAAGGGAAGTGCAAACTATTTGCATTGGGTGAAGCCTGTCCTTGCTGATGGCACTTGAAATGCCCAGCACTGGAAGATCTTAGACATGAGTCTTGCTTGGAGTGGAGGCAGCTCAGAGCTGTGGAAATGGCTGGGTGGGAGGAATTAGTGTAGCCAGGTGTGGTGGAAGGTGTTGCTACAGGAAAACCCACAGCACTGTCAGGGAACAGGCTGCCCAGGGCAGTGGTGGGATTTAATCCCTGGAGGGATTTAATAGACATGTAGATAGCACACTTGAAGACATGGTGTAGTGGTGGATTTGGCAGTGCTGGGGGAGCAACAGACTTGATGGCTTTGCAGGCTTTTCCAACCTAAAATGTTTCTCTGATTCTGTGATTTCATAGAAAATGTCTTTAGGCTTGTGAAGACATACAGAAACAAATCTTAGTTTAGCTCAGAGGAGATGGGATGCAAAATTTTTGTATGTGGCCAAATGAATCCTCCTCCAAATCCTTTTGCAAAACAAGGTACTGCTATAGAAGCTCATGCAGCGGGACAAGCCAGGAGGAGCCAGTGGGAATCTGGGCTGGACACTGTTCCCAGCTCTGCTGCCCATTGCTGCATATCAGGCTTCTGAGGCCACTTGACTGGCCAATATTACATGTATAATACTGTTTACAGGCATAATTATGAGGTCCTATTAATAGTAAGCATTGTATAATGAATACATTTACAAATAATGACTTCATAATGTTGCCTAAATCATTGCTTTAAAAGTGGCTAGAACATTACCTTGTTACTGTAATGTTTAAAATCGAACGTATGCCATCAAAGTTTTATTTCCTTTCATATTTTCCTTATTCTTCTGTCTTCTTATTTTTCTATCTGCACTTTTATTTTTGATATTTTGTCATATGCAGTAAGATATATTTACCAAAAAAGTACTATGGAAGCACTTCCAAAGTATTGAACTGTGTCTCTTCATGGCTGCAGTCTCTCCCTGGCACACATATGTGTAAAATGCTGTAATGAGGCCATTTCATGGGTGCAGTTCATTAAGACATGAGAGAGAGGTGCCTGTTTGTCCCTGCCAAGAGCAGCGTGGTCTCCAAGACACTTTGCAAGCACAGACCTCTCTGAGGAAAATCCCTTAATCCTTGGATGAGCAAATAGGATGAGAATGTTCTGGGTTTGTTGTGTGCTATGATCTAATTGAGATTTAATGCATTCTGCCATGTCCCTGCTGTGGACTCCCTTTGGACCCTCTGGGACAAAGCTCGGTGTTGGCAGCTTTTTTTTCTGTATCCTGATTTATACCTTCCAAGACTTTCAGGGTTTTTTTTGTTTGTTTGTTTGTTTTGTTTGTTTGTTTGGTTTTTTTTTTTGCACATGTGGAATAGTTGTGCTGGAAGAGATGCCCAAGAAGGGAAGAAATAGATCCTTGGTTTTCCTTTCAAAATGCAATATTTGGTTTAAGAGTATTGAATATGATTCCTTCATATTCCCACCCCTCTGTTTAGTAACTATGTATTTGCTACTCATCCTGTTAAATACATCTGCACCTCATGCAATGGTATCTAATCCCACAGCAATATTTCAGTATAAAATCAATTGGAATTGCCAGTACAAATGTGTGTAACAAATCCAGTGGGAGGAAGTTTTGGACAGCTTTTGTAGCCCAGTAGCTCTGGTCTTACAAGGGAATTCAAAGGCACAAAGCTGCTGTGCCAGCCTGGGGACACTGAGCCTCTGTCCCAGTTTGTGCCTTTCCTTACTGATCAGGGACATGCATTGGGGTTTTCACATTAAAATATCCAAGAAAAATGGTCATTCTGCTCACCCCTAAACTCCATTCCTGAGAACTGGAGCCCTCTTTCTAATGGAGGGACATTTACAAGGGAAGGGATGCTGTAATTTTTGTTTTATATGTTTTAGCCACTAAAGTGGGTATTGTTGAGGCAAATAGGACTTTTGAGTGTGAACTTTGGGAAACTTGATTGCAGTTCAGGATCATTCCTGCCATCACACAGAGAGCAATTTGCCTGTTTCTCATTTTCTTTTTTCTTCCCCTCTCCCCTCCTTGCCAGCTGGTCATTCACTCCATTTCACTGTGAGACCCAAGGGGTTTTTTAATTTATTGACAGTCTCAGACCTTTTTTCCTCCAAAATGGGCACTCTGCATGTTCTTCCACCTGAGTAACCTGGAGGCAGCCATTTAGTGCTTGCAGGTCATGTTGGAGTCAGTAAATACACCCTCCAGGATCCCTGCGGGGACCTGCTCTGCAAATGCAGCTCCCATTGGTGTCAGTGAGGATTATGAACATGAATTGTTGACAGCTCTGGTTTGTCCTTTAGGTAGAGACAAATATTTCCATTGAAAAATGCAGGTTTTAAAGTCAAAGCTGTGCTACATTATTCAGTACAGAAAAATTTCAAATAATACCTTTTTTGCCTTTTTTTAACATGAGCTCTGTCTCATGGACAACCCCAGCTGTAGCAGCTCTGAAGTTGTTTGAATCTCCCATGCTGGGTGTTAATGTGAACAAGAGCAGTTGAACACATGCACATCAATAGGGGACTCAGAAGCATAAAAATGGAATTCTCTCCCGCCTTTGCCTTTCCTATAGAGAAAACGGGCCCCATTCGTACAGAAGGCTTTGGCAAGGTGGTATTTGCAGTCCAAGACTGTAAAGCAGCTGCCATCCCCAGTGTGTTGTTCAGCAGAGGACTTCACTTTTCATTGCTGCCAGTAATCCTGTTTACTGTGAGCACAAAATGCCAGCTGGATTTTGGCTGCTGGGCGTGATGTTCTGTTACCAATGGGTCGACACAATTTTGTGCTGCAGTGGATCCAATGGAGCCACACACAGGGATGCACTGCCCAGCCACGGGTGGGAACTGTCAGCCCTTTCCAAGTCATGGTGTGATGGGAAGAGCCAGGCTGGGGGAGGATCAAACACAATTTTTGTCTCTAAAGCAAATGTTTTTGGAAGTGAACTTTTTTCCCCAGGCATTTTCAGTCATCCCTGTCATGCTGCTCGTGTATTTCCTTTGCAGGCTTTAGGCTCCTCTATTGCTGTGCTGAGCTACAGAATATTCCAGCATGCCAGGCTGGTGGGGAGGCATTGGTGGGCCCTGCAGAGTGGGGGGACCTGGGTACCTTGTCAAAGGGCAGTACCAGCTGCCTCTCTGCTGAGGCAAGTTCATCACTTGAACTCTATGTAGTTGTGGAAAAGAGTTGTGTCCTTGGCACAGGATGTTCCTATTTACTGTTTGTATTTATCTATTGCCTTTACTCCTGTAGAGTCAAATACAGTGACTCTCACTGCTTTTTTCCCTTTCTGGTCAGTCATCCAAAAAGACTGGTGGAAACGCTGCCTCTTTCCTTTTTCTTGATCTGTTTCATCATTCCCTTGTTCCCTCAAAGCTGCCCAGCAGCTCTTCCTGCTGATCCAAAGGGACAAGTGGCAATGACAGAGACTGAGGTGACAGACCAGGGGAGTTCCTTGAATTGTCCCCCTCTTTTACAATGAGATTTACTTCATTTTTTTTAAGGCATCAGGGAATGAGCTTGAAATATAAGGTGGTAGAAAAGCCCAGTTCCAGTCTCCTATCCAAAATACGGTGCCTACCTGTTCTTGGCTCATGCTGGGCGTCTCATGTCTCTGCTTTGAACTGGTGCCACTGGTTTTCTGGGGCTTTCCAGGCATTCATCTGGCCTGTGTTCAGATGGAACCACTGCTCTGAGCTCCCAGGTGTCCATGCTCACCTTGTACTCCTCCCTTGGTGTAGTTGTGCCATATCCAGCCCCACAACATGCCCTGCACCAAAATGCCTTTTGTTCTGCTCCCTTTCTTAAAAGAATAAAAAGCCCTATAATGCTGCCTTTGCCCAGTATACTCTGATGTTGATGACTGATGATTGCTGCTTATTTCAGCTTTTTATCGCAAGCTTTTCCTCCTCTGCTATTAAATGTGACCCTCTTGTTTTCATTTGGTGCCTATGTATTTGATGCCTTTGAAGGGAAACAGTGTTCAGTTGATTTTAACTATTGTTGCTTGTTTTTATTCCTTGTACAGAGCACTTTCAAAGGGGAGTGAATACATGTACTCCTGTTTTATGTCCACCCTTTCAGCTCTCCCCACGCTTTCCTGGTGTGGGTGACTGAGGAGGGCTCCCACACCCTGAATGCAGGCTGCTGTCTTTGTTTGGCAGCAGGATAAATCCTGGATGGACTCTTTGCATGGCTGTGGACCAGCACTGATGCCATGGCAGGGAAAAAGCTCATTGTGGGGATGAGGGGAAGGGGCTCTGCCCTCCTGGGCAATTTCTCAAACCAGATGCCCAGCCTTACAAATTAAGAAAATTCATATTAAATCAAAACTGTCTGAAACAAAAATACATCCATTGCAGAAACTCTTAATTAGTTATGGATTTTTGTCTATTTTTTATCTCTTTTGAATTTTTCTTTTTAGATTGTGAGTCCCTGAGAAACCAGTGATATATTCTACTCCTCAGAATAAAAAGGAAAAGCAGCTAATCTTAGCATTTTGGTGCTAACACTCCATTTCTGCACTGGTACCTTCAGAGCCAGTTTTAACATTATAGGAAGTTTAAAGGCTTTTCACTTTCAAAATAGCTTTTTAGTAGATTTTTTCATCTTACTGTGTTATCCTTTCAGTAGTTTCAGTAGCCAATAACTCTTCCATCAGGTAAATGCACTTTAAAATGCTTCCTTCAGCACAGAGCAAATACAGAGAGAGTAAAGGATTTGTAATGCAGAAGAAATGACATTAATTCTGCTGTCCTCCTTTGCAGAAGAGCACAGGGAAAAGTAGTGGAGTTAGTTACCTCAGGAGTAGGAAGAGATCTTGAATTGTCAGATTCAGAGGAGATAAATCTTTAATCACAGTCAGAGTAATTTCCATTATTGATGCAAAAGTGAAATCCTCAGGGAGGGGATGCGAAACAGTTTTGCCCTGGGGACAGAACCTCAAAAGTCTGGGTATTAGCAACAGCTCTTAGGTCTGATGGGCACTTGCTGACAGACTCAAGGGCTTTGTCCTATATGAGATTAAAGTTTCCATGTGTTAACATTGGCTTCAGATGGAGTTAAACAAAATTGTGTGTCCACAAAATACAGGTGTCCTGGCTTAGACAACAAACAGGAAATTAAACAAGTAGAGAAATACAAAATTAGCACTAGGCGCTGAAGACCTGCATGCAGTTGCTTTAAAAATAGTGTTTCTCTTTATTTCTTAGTCTTGGAACAGGAGGTCATTAAGAGTAACAGAGAATGGGAAAAAGGATTGCAAATTGTTATTGATTGGTGCTGTGCTGTGGAGATGTTTCAGTCTGGTTTCAAGCTCCTGGAGTCCTGTTCAGTCTCACTGGCCAGCACTGAATTAAAAAGCTTGGGGAACTGCAGTCTCTTGTGCTAGAGCAAGGGGAGCTGCTGGGGCACATCTGGAGTCAGGAATTTGGGGGGATGTTTGTATTTTTTTATATATATTGGTAACATTGCAATTAAAAGCAACTCGCTCTGCCTGGCCATGCACGCACCTGAGTGCAGCTTTTGCTCCAATGATCTGAGTACAACCTTTGAGCTGCTGAGCAGATTGAACAGAACTGGGTTAATTTCAGGGTTATCTGCAGTCTCAGTGCAATATGTACATTCGTCTTCATGACTGTCCCATTGGAAGATGTTTAGTTTGTTTGGATTTGCTCATTTAAATGTGCTTTGTTCCTGAGTTTTTGTGAACCTTAAGAGATTAGCACTATATAATGTATGTAGAGAACATGTTAAAGATACATCCTGTTCCTACTCATTTTTAAAGGTAATCCCAAGGTGGGATGCAGTCCTGCACATGCTGCCAGCAGTGTGCCTCACATGTCTGCCTTGCATATCCCTGGAAGTGTTCAAAGCCAGGTTGGATGGGGCTTGGAGCAACCTTGTCTGGTGAAACGTGTCCCTGCCCACAGTGACGGGGTTGAAACAAGATCATCTTTAAGGTCCCTTTCAACCCAAACCATTCTGTGATTCTAGGAAACCTTTTTTATAAGACATCCTTTCTTCTGTATCCCAGTGCAGATATAACACATCTTTCTTCAGTGTTTGTGTGATTGTAATTCTCCCCATACTGGACCTGTTTGGCTCCTGCCTCACTCGTGCTGAGTGCATACTCCTGTGCTCATAAGCTATGAGGCTCTAAGGCATTTAGTTGGGAAAACATAAATGAAATGTTTTGGGGGTGGGGGTGGGGGAATGTGAAAAGACACAGTGCAGCCTGAGTTTCTGTGCAACAGTTTCAAGCTGGAGGTTTATGCTGATTTAGCTGTGATGCAGGAGGGGCACTAATCCTGTTGCTGGGGCTGCTCCTCAATCAAGAAAAGTGTCCATGAGTAAAAGACAAGTTTGGCTTTACCCAGGAGAAAAAAACACCCAAACACAAAACACCTGCTAACACAGGCACTAACACAAATCCCATTACAACTTAATAGCTTTAATATTTTTTCCCCTTTTATTTCCAGCAGATGTCAACTTTTACAGAAAAGCATCAGTTCTCAGAAATAGACTCAAAATTAATCCAGTCCCTAATATTCACACAGAGCTGTCTGCCTTCCTTTATGTGTAGTAGTAAATGACAGAAATGTTGTAAGTTGTACATAGATGCAACTATTGATAGATCCCATCTGGAAGCTTTTACCCTTGTAAGTTAATCTGCTTGGGACAAAGGGGCAGGAGAAGGAAGGGACACTAAAAAACTATAGATTCATTTTCTCAATAGATCAAGCTGAGTTGTTCTTTGACATTATCATCCTATAGATTTTTTTCCTCCTTCATTGCATGCATTGTCTTCCTTATCTCCAGCACGGAGATCAAGCAAGGAGGGCAGATTTAGATTAGATATTAGGAAAAAATTCTTCCCAGTGAGGGTGCTGAGGCCCTGGCACAGATTGCCCAGAGAAGCTGTGGCTGCCCCATCCTTGGAAGTGTCCAAGGCCAGGCTGGATGGGGCTTGGAACAATCTTGCCTAGTGGAACGTGTGTCTAGCCATGGCAGGAGGTTGGAATGAGATGAGCTTTAAGGTCTGTTCCAACTCAAACCATTCTGTGGTCCTGTGATTTAATTACTGTATGTTTAGCTTGTGCCCTCTGCCGACCTCCATCGTTTTCTAATCTGTTGTTTCTACCTCTCATATACTTTTGGGTTGTGTTTAAACAAAGATTTAAAGATGTTTGTCAAGAACGTGACTTTGTTTGTAAGGTTGAAGTGTGTCACATGCACCTCTGAAAGAAAAGAAAAGGAAATGCTTCTGGAAGTGCCAACACTGTGGTAACACTGATGGAGGATTCTAACCTGCAGCAGCATTTGAACAGTTTGGTGCAAGTCAGATGATTTTTAAATTTACATAGAGCTGAATTCAAGAGTAATGTAATAAAGAAAGTGAATTATAATTATATTAATTATAAAAGCTTATCTATTACTCTTGCAAATAAAAATAAATAATCAGAATAATGTTCTTTTTCTTTTTACCACCACAATGATGAAATGTCTTTCTGCTTCTGTTCTTTGGCCTCAATGAGCTTTATATACTGATATCTGAATGAGAAAATAAATAGGAAATGGGAAAAGTCTTTCTATCCAATCTGAAATAACATTGCATTTGTGCATATATAAAGGGAAAATAGGCATACAGTAAAAAAATTGATTTATTTTCTGATAGATGGTCTTATTGCAAAGTAATGAGTCAAAAAACAGAAAAAAGAGATTTCTGTGTGACTGAAAAATGCTCCTCAGATAGGAACTGAGTGTCTCTTGGTTTTGAACCATTGGCAATACTGCAGGATATTTTTACACAGGTGTAAGTGATGGCCAAGCATGATCCTGCAATTGATAAACCAAGTGTACTGGGACATGCTGCGTGCAACTGCTACAGGAATTTCATTGAAGGAATAGCAGAAAGATACATGACACAAAGGATAAAATCCCACTGTAAACAAGGAAGGGGAGTCAGGCTTGTCCTGAGAGTAGGAGTGAAGAACCAGGACAGACACAAGATTCATGAGCAAGATTAAAGGCAGCAAGACTGATTTCTGAGCAGCAACCCATAGGAATTTCATTGCCTTCCTTCAGGAGAATCTATTCTTCTGATATGGAGTTTTGCCAAAGGAACCAGAGCATTAATGTGATCTATTCCCTCCAGATCTGAGACTGAATTTTTCAGCTTTTTTTTTGGCTGTGGAATATTAAGAAAATTAAAACCACAATCAAGTAAAATACTTGTGTGTGCACACATGCAGGTGCATATGCATGTTGCTACTATGCTTCACTGGATTTCTCACAGCACTGGAAATATTGGTGCCCAAGGAAACATTGAATTAAATCACAGAGTCATGAAATGGCCTGGGTTGGAAGGGACTTAAAAGCTCATCTTTTTCCAACTCCTCTGCCATGGCCAGATATAACTTCCATTAGACCAGGTTGCTCCAAACAATGTCCAGCCTGGCCCCAAACATTTAATCTGTGATCAGTGCAGGAAATATATTAATCTTCTGCTGAATAAACATTGTGCTGTCTCTCGTCCAGCTGGTTGTGGGGACCTGCTAAGCAGCTCACAAATGCAGGGAGAGGTGTGATGCCAATGGGAACTGCACAAATTTACCTTTGTGTCTATACTTGCTGCACAGGAGTAATGTGATAAAATTGCCTTCAGTGTGCAGTACCTATTAAAGATAAATTTAGATAAACATTTAATAAAGAGCAAGTTTATTAATTGCCTCTATCAGCTCTTTTGAGGAGAGAATCAGAAAAATTGTGCATAGTAAAGTTACATGGCAAGGATCTAAATATATATAGTCTCAGACCTGTGTTGGTATTTCTTCCTCAGTAATCTCTGTATATGCTTTACATAGTTTGGATCTTTTCATCTCTTTGTGTCTTTTTGTCTCTTTTTTCCTGTTAGTACCCTTACAGACCGCAGTACCATTCAAAAATAATATTTGATTAAGCTTTTGATCTCATAGTGGTTAGATGGATTTGAAATGAGGCAAAACCAGGCTAATCACACTAAGAATAACATAGTTACTTCTGATTTTCAAATGCCTTTTCATGGTATGACCTCTAATGGTTTTCAGAGTTTTGACAGATACAGAAAGTAACATCAATTCCCATTTTCAGATGTAAAAATTGATACAGAAATTTTTTCTATAGTATTGAGTGCTTCCTTGGTGTTGTTTGCAGGGTAACTGCTGTTATCGAGCTTCTGTTGAGCAATTACAATTTGTTTTCATTTGATATTAAACAGCAGACACAGATTCAGCAGTCTCTTCATTCTGGTGTCCTTGGTGCAACTATTTGTCACAACTCTTCTTTCCAGAGTCTATTTTCCTTTCCTTTTGGGGTCACTTTTGTTTTTTAAACTCTGTAAATTCTCCTGAAATAACATGACTATCTGGTATATTTTGTTCTGAGAAGGCTGTCCATATTACCCTGCCTTTTACTTCATGTAGAGCATCTAAACTGGTGAAAATGGTTGATTTTCTGTCCTCCTCTTCCAAAGCTGATGTGTTCCTCTCCATCCTGCTCCAAGATGTGCCCAAACACACAGCATTGTCTCATGGATCTTGAAAGAAAATAGTATGTACCTATTGCAGATCATATGCTTAAAACACATCTTATTCTCTGTGTTATTCTCAAGTCACCATTTTTGCTTTATAAAAGTAAATAAATTATAGCAACAGTAGTCTAGTAATAGAGACAATGAAATTGCTGTTGCTTTTCCTGGGTGATTTACCACAGCTCCTCTGCCTCTCCACTCTCATGTCAGGTACGCAATGAAAAACCCAGAAACTCTTAGAGCAGACTAGTATGAAATTCCTGCTTTGTTTCCTTTCTTATTGTATTGTGGCAGTAATGACATATGCAGCACACAATTTGCTTGCTGATCTTAACCCAGGCTCAGTATGTAGCTCAGCTCTTGCTGCTTCCAACCAGGAGTTACTCAAGAATCTACTTAAGATGTGCTGGGTAAGGAAAGTTTAGAAAGCTGCAGCATCTGACTTTGTGTCATCAGCAAAAATGATGTGTGGCAAGGGAAGTGCATGGGAAGTGTGTGGTTGTGTATAATCTGTGTGTGAATGGATGTATATAAATACACACTTGAGCTGTACATCTGTGTGTATCACTGTCATAGAGGGCTTGATTTTATTTTTAATTTAATACAACATTTGCAAGGTGTAGCACTGCCTTGGAACAACTTGGTATAAAAGCTTCCAGTTTCAGTCATATATAATTAAAGTTTCTAGTTTTAGCCCTAGCTCTGATATAATGTCTAAACTTCTTCCTTCAGCAATAAGCCTGGATACCCAGCTACCTGCTGGAGTTCACTGTTATTTGAGGGCAAACTTGCTTTTTACATCTAAATGTAGTGACTTACATTTCTGCTATGTGTAAGCCACTTTTTATGAGCACTGATATGATAGAGCTGTTTGGTTTTTGGGTTTGCTTTTTGCAATGCATTTGTCTCTTGGGTCCTAAGTGAAACCAGTGCTTGTCCTGAGCCCAAGTTTCCTTTGGGAGTTTTGAGAAATTAAGAAATAGGATTGGATTTGGGAGCGAAGGAAAAAAACATGTGTGCCTTATTCTGATCTGTAACACATTCAGTGGTGTGCAAAAGGTAGATGAAGACCCTGTACATAAGAATTAATGCACAGTTAAAGGATGTGCATTCTCCAACGTGGCAGGAACATCTTAATTTCCTTATTAAAGTCTTGTTTTGAGATGCAGGCAGCCTGTTAACCAGCCTTACAAAATTCCTGAACTCAGTTATTTTCTGCCTGCACTAAGGTCTTGTTAGTTTTCCACTGGAATTCCAAATTTCTGAGGGGCAACCAGAAACTAATTTCAGAGGTCAAGTGTGTTCATGGGTGTATGAGACTGGGCTTCCTCTGCCCATCCTTCTGGCCTTAATACAATGTCAGACGTCAGACTCTAGCCATGTTGAATAGTCAATTAGTGTTGAAGAGTGGCTTGTTGTGCAAAATGATAAACTTTTAACCTATGTAAATTACTTTCTTTGCAACTAATAAATTGAATAAATTATGCCTTTTCCATGTAGTACCGTGGGGCTCATAAATACTTTGTGCAGTTTGTTGGTAGTTTTACTTGATCACCTTTCCTACTTCTGTTTCTAGAAATCCTTGTAAGAGTGAGGAATCCAGTCACTTTTAATAGTTCCCAAAAAAAGCAGTGGAAGGCATGTTTCGTGCCTGTGAGCTGCACACCAGTCTCCTGCCTGTGGGATCCACCTTGCTGCAATAGGGGAAAGTCCCTTCCCATGCTTCATGGTGCTGCTGCAGATGAATTACTTGGATAGAGACAGCAGTGCTTGTACAGTCAGACACTTCCTTTCCTCTCCGTTTAGAGAGCTCTGTGCTGTTTCACACCCTGCAGCTGTCCTTGCTGGGCACAGGGTCTGTTGGTGCAGCTGAGTGAGCTTGTGGGGAGCTTTAGTTCTTCAAAGGATTATGCAAATAATAATTGAATTAAAGAGCTGCTGTCAACATTATGAGGTTCTGGCAAAAATAACTGATGCTCACACTCTGCTTGCAGACACACAGATTTCAGAGACTTGGACTAGGAGAAGCACATCGGGATTCCCAAATACTTGAGCATTTCCTTTCTGGCAGTTTGGGGAGTATCTTTCTTATCCCCTTACCAAACCAAGCTGTTTAACCAGGAGTTCTCCATCTGGGAACACAGAGTAAGTTACACTCTGAACAAAATGAATAAGGCATAAATATAGCCAGGGTTTCTGGGGTTTTTCCATAGTAACTGGGATAGATGGAGGAAAGATTAGGTATTATATGTTTTTTATATGCTGTCCCTTTAACAGATCTTCAATAAGTTAAAAAACTTTAAAAATACCATTCTAATAAATGTTTCTCTTCAGTTAGGCAGATTTCATATTACAAATTAAAATACCAAAAATAACTTGAGGCTCTTAGGAGGGTTTTTGCTGCTGTCAGGGCAGGGTGCAGCTGTCACCTCCTCAGATGTGACCTGGTGCATTAAATCAGAGCAGTACCTTGAATGAGGAGGCAGCAATAACCTTCAGCAGGATGCATAACACAGTCCTTGGCTGGTGCAAGCTCTGAGAGATCAATTTTTAGTGATCAAGGCAGCCCATGAAGGTCTTTGCTGTAGTTGTACCTGAATTACATTTATATAGACAATAATAGCTCCTGAATCATGATTTTTAAATAACTTTAGTAGCAACAACAGTCTCCAAAACATGTATTTTGAGGCACACTGTGATGGAAAAGGCAAGTGCCTGTACCAATGCAGGTCCTGCCGCTGAGAGGAGGAGAAAGAGGATGTTGGACCAGAGCTTCCTGAAGTCCTCATCTTTTGGGCTGCTCTGATTTATAGCAGGAACTGATAAATAATGCAACCTTTACAATGAGGTCTCCTTGAGATCACAAAATTTGCATCTCTGAGGATAATGTGCAAAAATTCTGGAACAATTAGTAAAGTAAGTAAAGAATAGTCAGATATTCCTTCCATTGACTGTGCTTTTTGCACTGCTCAGAGATGCTTTGACCTTCTAGTTTATTACAAGTCAGGAAAAGTCAATATTTCTTAGCTTGCCAAGTTGGAGGAATTTTAATGAGTTATTGAGTCAAATAGTTAATCCTCCAATAACAGACTTTTTCCCCTTTCAGATTTACAGTGATAAAAACAAAGGCTTAATGGGGACCAGGAAAATGAGGCTTTGTTAGAAAATCTTGCTTGTCTCTGCGCACATGCTTTTAACCCCTTGACCACAAGTAGATGAAATGGACCTTCAGCACTGGGACATTTTGTATTGGCATGAAATGCTGGGCAGGCAGGGGCTGTGTTGATGTTAGCAGGAAATTTAACATGATAAAATGGGATTGAACTAGCTGGTACTGATGCTTCTCACATCTTTTTTACCTGTGATAAGGGGCTATGGATGAGATCTGGTCTGTGCTCCTACGCTGAACTGCTGGCAGAATCTTTGAAGGGAAAAGCCCTGGGTGCACCTTAGAAGATGTTGTGGCACTCCAGCTGCTGTAGGATGTGTTCCACTGCAGCACATCTGGAGTAGTGCTTGCACTTGAACATCCTCTGAGAGCTGGCACACACCAAAACCTTTCCAAGAGCCAAACTTGCATGTGGTAAATATAGAGAAAAGGGATTTGCTTCCAACCCATCTTGCTGGTCCAGATTGGGTCCCTGGCTCAGCAGCAACCACAGTCTGTGGCTGTTAGAAGGCTGTGCAAGGCTGGCAGTGGTTTTTTTGCACAAGGAAAGGCTTATTCCTGGTATAATTGTCTTTTGCAATTCCCCTTTGTAATGCTCAACTTGGTGAACTCCAATTAGCATAGAATAATCTAATTTCCTGAAACTCTCTTCATTGAGTGTAATGCTAATTATTGCACTGAGTAGTGGCTTGTTTGGAAGTGCCCTGTCCTGTGTGAAATATAGTAATGTTCTCTGTAAGCCTTTAAGTGAGGAAACTTCATAAGCAGGAAATGTTATAGCACAAGGGTAGTTTCCTTACCCTTTTAATAGTATCAAACAGCACAGTAATATTCAGAATACCATATCCAGTGAATTCTTAAAAGTAGTAGAAAGTTATTTTTTACTTTATGTCTTTACTCGGAGTGTAGGAATAGATACTCGTGGTTGCTTTTACAATGACTAGTGTTTCCCTATATCATTCCCTTCAGTGGTATTCAGTAGCATTCCTTTCTTGGGGGTTATTTTTTCAAGAGCTCTCAGCAGTTGTTTGTCTGGGGAAACCTGTGTGAATTTTAGCCTGGAGGATAATCTGCTTCTGGGCGGGAACTCCTGGCTCCCAGAAGTTGGACTCTAAATGTGGACAGGAGCTGAGTGCTGACACTTAGGGCACTTTTGCTGAGTTTTGTGACTGGAGTAGTATGGCGTTTCAGAATTGCTTTCGGAATGTAACTCATGGTCAAAGTGTGGGCTCTGAAATGCTCTCACTGGGTTTTATTCTAGGCTCCAGTTTCGTGAAGAGCTAAAAGAACAAAAGGTCATGCGTCCATCACTCTCCAATAAAGCGCTTTGAGCTCACGCTCAGCGTTGTGAAAAGGGAGAGCTGGAGGCCTGGGGAGTGCAGATCTGAGCACTCTCTTCAAGCTGCTGCTGTACAAAGGGGAGCACTTTTTGCCTCCAAAACCTTTGTTGCAGCTGCTCCTGCCAGGGCTGTGCTGCTGCGGCAGCCAGGCGCGGTCTGCGGAGGCGCGTGTGGCTCACGGTGGCGTTTTGTGCTCCGGCAGCGCTCCACGGGCAGGACGGGCCGCGCGCCGCCTGCCAGAAGAGGTCCTGCGGCCGGGGCAGCCAGTGTGTGCTCAACAGGGACACCAACCAGCCCGAGTGCAGGTGTGTGGAGGACTGCAAGGCCAGCTACATGCCTGTCTGTGGGTCTGATGGCAGGTTCTATGAAAATCACTGTCAGCTGCATCGAGCCTCGTGTCTGCAGAGGAAGAAAATCTACATTATCCACAGCAAGGACTGTTTCTTCAAAGGTAGGGCATTGTTGAAAATAAATACTTCTGTAGAGCTTTCATCAGTTGTCGTAATCCTGGTAAATGGCTGAATGGTATGTTTTATTTCTAAGAGCTTAATTTTTCAGGGATGATTTATTCCAGAACAGCAGAGAACATACACAATGTTATATGCAGCTATTAAGCCCCTGAGTGCCATCGCCATGCAAAATGTAATCATACTGGGAACTGGTAAATAATTAACATCACTCTATGCATTGTCTACACTGTAGTTGTGCTGCTCAGTACTTTCAGCTGCCAGTGTAATAACTTTTTACAATCCAATTCATTTGAAAAGGCTTTGAACAAGACAAAGATGTTAAGAAAAAGTAGATGGTATAAACAAAAGTTTGCTGCAACACTGAGAAACAAAAACCTAGTTAGGCAAATGACAGGCAAAGGAAAGGAGCTGTTTAAATGAAATGAGGAGCGGGGACAGACTTTAAATAAATTTAAAGACAGTTCTGGTTACCAGTGGTATGCATACATCTGGAGCTCTTTTATTGGTTCTGTAGCAAATTTCATTATCATCTTTTCACCAAAGCCAGTCCCATGTCTTTCCCATTAATATTTTGTGTGCCATGTCATCGAGGGAGACTGCAGGAGTAGGAGCATGTGATAAAATGCCAGGGAATGGAAGAAGCTGTAAATTATTTTACTTGTAATGAGAGATCTCATAAAGGGCCTCACTAGAGTATATCTTGAAAGCTCATTGTCAAATATGACTCCACATACCTACAGGAAGATTTGAGTGGGTTGTTGCGAATATATCCAGTGACATTTACGTGATCAAATATGAAAATAATTCCTTTATCATCAACTCACTTAAGCCCCCAAGGAGATTGGCTGTATACAGAGCTATCCATCATGAGTTCCTCTTTGCTAACATGATGCTAGAACAGCCTATTTAAGAAACAGGAGCCCATTTGAAGAGTCTTATTAATATGTCCTTGTGATACCCTTTGGAGATTGAAAAGCAGTGCCATTCTTTTGTCTTGGAGAAGACCTTGTGTCTTTGTGACCAAAATTTTCCCAGTGCTATGTAGGTGCTCCTTTGCAGTGCATGGCAAAGTTTCATTTGCTTTGAAGGTCTGGCTATGGAGAGGACAACACAGCTGGTTCACATTGGTTTGGTGAACACCCTGGGTTGGTTTGTCACAGGCAGCCTCTAAATTTACCAAAGCAGGTCATTAGGATCAATAGACCTTGTGGGAAGGTGATCATGGAAAGAGGTCACCCAAAGGCATATTTCAAACACGTGAGCATATCAAGGCAAAGAGAGATTTTTTGCTTGTCACATTAAAAAGGAGCATCTAAAAAAGACACTTGTGCCTTGCTCCAACTGCTGTGCTTCTGCCTCTGGGTATCAAGTCAGATGAGGGTATGGACCAGGCTGGAAACAGTGTCCACCCCTGAGTAAGATGCAGGTGGGCCTCTGCAGCATGAGAAACCTTGCAAAGAAAGGGAAAGTCTTAATTTCAGAGATGCTCAGCAACCCCCCACTCAATTCAGGGGATTTTCTTCCCCTGGCTACCAAAACCAGTCCTTGGGTTTTTCATTCCTGACATCACCCACCTTTTTATGACAGTGCTTCTGGCCTGGGTTTTCATTTGTTCCTTATCACATGTAGTGTTAAAGAAAATGAGTTTTTATTGCAGTAATCAGCCCCTGCAGTGGCTGCATTATGCCTAATGATACAATGTCACGCTTGAATACTTCCCTGAACACACCATGAAATGATGTCAGAAAGTAGGAGTTTTGTGTCCCAGTTTAAAGTAACCCTCGAACTCTTGCCAGGGAGCACTGCTTAAATCTGCTTTTCAGCAGAATAACAGCTTTATGGAAGGGAAGAAAGAAACAAGCTCACTTCTCTTCCCACGTGAATAAATAAAAATGTACTTCACACCTCTGTCTGCAGAGATAACATACAGAAAAAAGTTTACCTTAAGTGGGGAATAATCCCACAGAGTGGGACTCCATAGAAATACTAGGCTGCAGCCCTTTTTTCTGCCATGCAGTTCCTGAGTAACCTTCTGTGTATTGCTCTGTTTATTGGTACTTTAGTCTCCTATCTCTAAATCAAGAATGATAATGGTTTCTTTTAAATCCTAATTTTAAGTCAGCAATTAAGGTACAGGTTTTTTAGCACCATTATAAGTGTAACATGAAATGTAAGACTTTGACTGGAGAAAACACCTTTAAGGTGCAAAATCACAGAATCACAAAATGGTTTGGGTTGGAAGTGACCTTAAAGAGCCTCCTGTTCCAACCCCATTGGTGTGATCGGGGACACCTTCTGCTACACCAGGTTGCTCAGGTGTACATCTAGCACTAAGCACATGTTTTCTGTTTGCTTTTGATGAAGTAGATAATTTAATTATTTGTCAGGCTGATGAGTGAGCTACTTCATTTTTTTTTGTCCCCTTTGACTGGTTCAATTAAGACTTAAATTCCTGTGTAGAGCTGAGGGATACTGCAAGGCTGGATGTTTGTGTGTGCTCGGCCAGTTTGCCCAGTTATCAGTGACAAACTGGATGGACTGAAGGTAAGACAGAGATCAAATACCCTGATTCTTCTTTGGCTGAGCTAGGTCTATCCACAGTAAATTGATAATAAAGCAAAGAGCAGAGATTTGTTTTCTTTTGTGTATTTTGGGACAGGAATTTCAGATCTTTTAGCATATTTATCAGATGTGAAGTGCTTTGTAAATACTAGTGGATAGCAGATACTCCTGTGTGAGTAGAAACATTGCTCCATTTGTAACTCAAATTTGCATTCTGTGCCAGCAATAGTATTAGAAAGAACAGGAGAGAATTTGTCCCTTGGAAAATGACTGATTTCTCCTTGGCCCAGCCTGGGATAAAATGGCTCCTTGAAATCTTGAGAGTCCAAAACCTTGAAAAAAACTTGTGGAAATGTGAATGACGCAATGAGAGATCTCAGCAGGAGTGATCTCCCCAGGCTTTATCCTCCAACCTCTGTAGCAGCACAGTATAGTATATATAGTATATATAGTATATATACTATATATATATACTATATATACTATATATACTATATATACTATATATACTATATATACTATATATTCACAAAGTATAAATGCTTTCCGTTTTCCCCAGTTCATAAAGCAAATCTTAAATAGGTGGAAAACTTCACTTGAGAGTTTGAAGTCACAAGGGAAATACTGTGAAGCAGAAGTCCTAAACCCAAAGATCTCAGGAGAAATGTCAATCCCACTTATAACCATTCACATTCTCCTTGATCTGGTTGTCTTTCCTGGTGTGAAATACAGTTTGGTGTTCCCATAGGAAAATGTTCTATTTAGGATTTTTCTACCATGTGGCAGGTTTTTTTCATTTTCTATGTTTTCACTATTTTGTGAGTTTCTGTAGTCATTTGATTGGAGTGTTGGTGATTTTTTAGTCAGAAAATACATAAATGTAGAAGTGCTTTTACTGTGTGCCGAACTGGTGAGGAAAGAAGTTTTTCTTCCCTAAAAGCTCTCCCAATACCCATGAAGACTGGAAAAATAGCTGTGCTCATAATGACAATTGTCCCACAGATAATGGGACATGTCTGGAATGAGCACTTCTTCTGAAAATGTTCCTATTTGAATAATTGCTTTGAATAATGAGGTTATATAATTTTAACACAGTATTTTGAACTATAGTTCGCTTTTTCATAGCAGTAGTCCCCTTTTTTCCACTTCTGTTCATGCTTCTTTCCTTTCGAGTATCCATACCCACTCTGTCTCTTCCCTCACTTTTCTCTCATTATTTTTGGCCAGTGAAAGCTGTGCAGACACTGTTCAATAATTTTTCTCCCCTTACCTTCTTCCTTCCTCCAGAAACATCAGAGCAATGCACTTCCCTAGCAGTTTGCATACATTAGAGAAATTCTGTTTAGAGCTGAGCTTTTCCATTTTCAGGATTTAGGAGTAAATTTTCCCTTTTTTTTCTTTCACTTCCTGCTTATTCCTGCTTGATCAGCAACCTCAAAGCTCCTGTGCATCAGCCAAGCCCTTGCTAGAGGAAGGCAGCCATGTCTGCTTGCCCAAGCTCATTCATTATTTTCTGTGGTTCTGACATCCTCTCTTTATCCAGGTGGATAGGGTGTTTTATAAAAAGCTCAGCTTTTCTTGCCAGCCTGTACAGCAGCTTTGTGCTGCAGCTCCTCAGATTGAGTTTGTGCTCTGGCATGAATTCAATCCAACTTAGTTGACCAGATTCTTGAACTTTCCACACTATACCTGTGCTGATTACTTTATATATATATATATATTTGTCCATTCAGTTCGACTTGTACTGAAGCTCTAATTCTATGAAATCTGACAGAATTTTATGCAGGGAGATGGTGTGATGTAAAAGCATGTTCATGTCCGGTATTCCAGTCCCATTCTCTTCCTTCCTTCTCTGCTGAAATGTCAGTATTAATTTTTCAATAATTTTGTCCCATTGCTTAAAATGTATGTATTTTTTTTTTCGTTTAAGCAAGTATCTGCCAGTAATTTTTCTCCTTATACAAGATTGTTTCTTGTCCCATAATAAATCATAATTTTGTACATATTTCATACAGAATTTCATAAGAAATCTCTGTGGAAAACCACCTGCCTTTCTCCTTTCTGTTACACACACAGAGTCCTTGGTTTGAGGCTTACACTTTTGCTCAGAACAGTAATTGATGCCATGAATTTATACCTAAAGTCTTCTGAAGTGTGCATGCCTGTGTGCTGGGCTGCTGTGCATGTGCACACCTGTGAGTGTGTTTGCACATTGACAGAGCCACAATAATGTGTTCCCTCCGAACATTAATGCACAGGTAGTGCAGTAGAGGATGGAACCTGGATCTGCATGGAGAGAGAATGGGAAGCACAGGGCACAGCTGAAATGAGGCGCTCAGCTTGATGGAAGGAGGTGGCTTTCCCTTGGAGATGGGTTGAGTGCTGGGACAGGCTGCCCAGGTGCCATCTGCATCTCTGGGAGCTTTCAGAACCTGGCTGGGAACAGCCCTGAGCAACCTAGTCTGACCTTGCACTAAATGTTTTGATGGAAGCCTCTTCCAGCCCATATTATCCCATGATCTTATGATTTCATGACCTTAGGTAATGGCATCTTTAATTTTCAACTACTCTATCTTTCCTCCGGTTCTCAAAAAGTTTTTTTTCTAATTAAGGAAAATGATAATAATCTGCATGTTGACAGAAAATTTTCTATGCTTGAATGTAAATAAATTACAAACCTGAGAAAAAAACCAAACAAGCAGGCTGATAACTCATATCACTGCAGTAATCTCAAATACATACGAATTCAGCCTCAGGTGGTGGTGGTTTATTTCCTCTGTACTTTATTTGTTGTCCATGTGTTAGTTCTGTGCTTTGTTACTTCCAGAAGTAATTTGTTCTATGGAATAGCATTTCAAAACATCTCTGGGAAGGTGTTGAATACTTTGCTCATTATGTGCCTGCAGAACAGGCAGACCCGCTCCATTGCTGGTTTGGAGGCTGGAAGGAAATCTGCTCCATTTAACACTCTCTGTCTTTCCAGCTGGAAAAATCCTGAGTGCGAACTAATGGCAGTTTTCCCAGCTGGCAATTAATATTTGCCGATTTAACTTTGCAGCAGAGCTGACAGACTGCTTCAGTGGCAGGAGCTGGGAAGGGGCTGCTGGGAGGAAGGCAATTAATCCCTGTGGGAGGAGGCTGGGGGCTTTGACATGGGGGTCGAGGCCCTAATGATCATTTCAGTGTCCAGTGTAAATATATCAGGAGTTTAAAGAGAGATAAGTGCTATATAAAATGAAGGAATGTGTTGGCTGTCAGTAGAGCTGATACAGTTCTTAATAAACTCAGTTCCAGAGGGATTCCTTTCTATTCCCACACCACTTTTTCTGCTCCCTCCACTTAGTCTTTTGGGGAGGGATCAATTTTACCTGGCTTTTCAGGCTGACTGCTCTTAAATGTGATTGATAGCTTTACACCTAATAAACAGACTGCATCAATCTTTGGGGTAAATTATGGAAATTCCATTGATTTAAGTGAGGATTCGAATAAGGGACTGCTAGTCTGCTCCTAGCTTTGGTAATAGGAATTGTCTAGGAATAGGTTTAAGATCTTGAGAAGTATTTTCCATTTTAAGAGAAAATTGAATGCTTACATTCCTGAAATTCATGGAAGGCAAATCTTGGCAAACAGTTGTTAAATTCCCAGTATAGGTGGGCTTTCACTGGAAATTAAATGCCAATAACAAGAGTGGGGAAAGTTTAGGCATAAGAAAAAGAATCAAAAATAGCAGAGATCCTAAAGAAGTTTAATAAAAAGAGATCTTTAATTACATATTAGTAATGGAAAACCTTTGTTGGAGACCTCATGGGCATTATGGGAATCCCACAGGTGGGAGGGAAAGTGGCACTGGCATACTGCGATGGACACTGAATTTGACATGATCAATCAAGATGAATTATGCCCACTGGAACTCCTCACTGTAGGGGCACTACATGCTTCTGCTCGGCCAAAAATAAATCTGTTTTCTGGTGCTGGGACTCTATGTAGACCAGTGACAGATTTTAGTTCCAGTCAGTAAAGCTGAAATGGAGGAACACACACCATGGATGAAGCTGCTGGAAAAAGTGGTGTTATCTAATGTGATCCCTATCCAGCATTCTTGGTGTTTTTATAGCTCCAATTTGAAGAAATAGCCATTTGGGGAGTGCAGGAGTAACTATGATGTGGCTTTTTATTTTTTAAATATGAAATTGTGTAACATTTGCTTACAAGGGTCATGACCATGACCCCCATGAACAGTTTTATTTGGTGACTGTTATCTGTCTCATCTTATTTAGGGCCCAGTCTATTAATCTTCTCCAGTTGCCAGTCTTGATGTGTATGGCCATATCATCTCCCATAAATCCAAAACGCTTCATATTATGTATCAGCAAAGGAATTAAAGGATATTTCAGCAGCAGTATCAGCATCTTAAAAGGGAAAAGTGAGAATTATTCTTTCTAATTTGTTTCCCCCTTGTAACTGAGGATGTACTGGTTGCAGTGGAGTCACTGAAGCCCATGGTTGATGGAATGGCAGCCTGGCTCCCTTGCTGGAGGACCACACCAGCACCCAGCACTGTGTAGCAATCCCTGCCCTCCATGAACATAAAGTATGAGGGGCACTGCTTGAATGTTGAAAATAGAAAAGCTCAGCCCAAATCTCTGTGGTGTGGAGGAAGACAATACTGGCATGATGTGCTCTCAGTTTGAAGCACCCCAAGTTTCAGTTTCATGTTCTTGAGGGCAGGGAAATGAGATGCAGGTGGCTTTAGGGGGGCATCTGCTCCAAGCCTGGGTCTGCTAAACCTCCACTGCAGTGCTTCCAGGAAAGCTGAGAGGTGATAATGAAGCTTTTTTTGATGCCTTAGCGGTTGTGATGGGGGACGGAGCAAAGGAGGAGGATGGAGAATCAAATTAAAGTGTGTGGGAAGAGAAGCAGGGAGGTGATTTGTATTTACCAGTGGAAGTTCCTGTGCCAACTTTGGTGCTGCTATCTGCAACACTCATTATGTCAGGGGGTGTTTGTCTTTCTTTTTTTATCTATTTTTGTGTGCTCTTTGCATCTGACACGTGCTTGCTGTGATTTGGTGGCAGTCTGAACACATTGTGTCCACATCACTTTCCTTTGCAAGTCACGTTCATGTTTATTGTACATTAATTTGGGAGTTCAGACCATACTTAAATATTGAAGAGCCTTATGTAGGAAACATTAAAGAAAGTTTTTGCTTTTTTTAGTGTGTTAAATTTAATATTAGCTCTCACCATTCCCTCAGCGATTTTCCAAAATGCTCTAAGTGCTGTAAAACTGGAGAAATGCCAGCAAAGGGGGGCATGATATTACAAAGTCATGATTAAAAAGTGACACATTTACTGAGCTTCTGCATTGCTGAACTTCTCACAGTCCTGAAAAGAGCTTGGGTGCTCAAAAATTCATCTGCTTTTTTCCCCAACTCAATTATCTTATAAGTCTTTTCCAAACTAAAATATTCCATGAAGTGTCTACATCCATAGTTTTCCCAGTGGAAGGAAAGACTAGCACACGCCAGGTAATTTCAAATTAATGAAAACAAATACTGTAATGCTTTATTTCCCTAAAATTACATAAATTGTATCAACAGAAAAATTGCTGATTTACTTAAAGCCCCCATGAGCCACCTTTGGAGAAGCAACGTGCAGCTTGATGCCAGGGGACTTTTCATAGGACATCTCCAGCTCTGTGCTGAGACAGGGGCCAGGGAAAACCTTAATTTCGTAATAAATAAAAACGCTCCAAACCTGAGAGAGATAGAGAGATTGTTTTAAATGAAAACTGAAAAGGTTAAAAGGTAGAGATGAGCATTAAAGATTAGGATGATTAGATCATGGTAAAGGGCACTGGAAGCTGAATGAAGGAAAACAAATGATGGAATAAATTTTAGGGCCAGGGGAGACTGAGGCAGAGAGATTTAGAAGTGCTTTAAAGATAAAAAGAACTGATTAAAATAGCTGATTAAAAGCTATTCAGCACAAATGCTAATTTTTCTGGGTGCTCAGTTTAAAAATCCATGGTGCAAATTGAAATTCTGAGTGCTTGGGAATACCAACAGGCTGGATGCTGCGGATTCAATTAGGTGGCTACAAGGAAAAAGCTGGTCCAGCATCCCCCAGCCTTCACTCCCTTCCTGCCTCTCTCCACCAGGATTTAACAGGCAATTCTTGCTAATATGCTTGAGAGGGCTGAATCCTACCAGAGATGTCCTGAAGTCATGGGAATACTAGTTAAAATGAGCAGTCCACAGCATGGGGTACTGATAAAGCCCTTTGTAATTTCCCAGTTATTTTTTTGCATGTAGAATTGAAGCTGTTCTCTCGTCAGGGGCTCATGGAGTGCCAGGGGTGAGGTTATCTGCCTTTGCTCGCCTGCCTGAAATGGAACTGTTCCCACAAATAATAAAACTTGACGTAGGGAGGTAATGAGTGATCTGAAGATTTATTCTGTCTGCTCATGGCTTGAAAGCTCTTTGGGTAGAAACATTTTTTTCCTGCTAAAAACCCTATTAATAGAGATTAATTTCAAATGTAAAGCACATAGTTAATTATCAGTGCAGGCGTAGGAATGGGGATGTGTAGGAGCATCACAGAATCATCACTGACTGGTTTGGGTTGGAGGGAACTTTCCAGTTCATCCAGTTCCAACCCCTTGCCATGAGCAAGAACACCTTCCACTATCCCAGGTTGCTCTAAGCTCTGTCCAGCCTGGCCTTGAACACTTCCGGGGCTGAGGAAGCCACAGGTTCTCTGGGCAACCTGTCCCAGAGCCTCTGCACCCTCACAGGGAAGAATTTCTCACTCATATCCAGCCTAACCCTGATTTCTGTCACTGTGAAGCCATTCCCCCTTGTCCTTGCTGGGTGTTGGTGTAGGGATGGGTGCTGTGGTGGCAGGGGGTCTGTGCCCCATCCCTTTGCCCAGAGCTGGTCCAGGTGGTCCCATTGCAGTCCAGGGGTGCAGCACTGAGCCATGGATTGTGCAGTGCAGGCACCAATTGTCCAGCTCCTTCCTGTTCATTAGCACTGCTGGCACCTTCCTGTGGGGTCTGCTCTGCTGCTGGAGTCTACATGTAAATCCCATTACCTCTAATTGAGTGAGGATCAATCACATATTAAAGGAGTAAGAGAAAGGTTTCCAGGTGAGATTTAAATGGAAGGCCTTTACTGATAATATTTTGCATTTTCCATCAAAGTGTCCCTAGAATGCTTTACAAAGATTAATGAATTAGACCTCACAACACCTTTGCATGCCAGCAAAACAGTAATCCACCCATTACAGAGGAGGAATTGCAGTCTAGAGGAGAGGCAGTGACTTTCTCAAGGTCACAGAAAAAGGCATCAGAACTCATGTTAAATGATCCCAGCTCTAAGTACCCTGTCCCTATAAAATCCACTGGCATGTGCTGGTTTTTCTATAGGTTTTGACAGGGGTGAAGGAGGGGCATGGCTGGGCCAGGGCTACAGAACACAGAATCCTTGTTCCCACCTTGTTCCCAAACAGGAATGAAACTGGCCCTGTGAGGTCTGAAGGGAAGTGTCTAAGTGTGGGATTGTTCTGTCCTTGGCACCAGGATGGCAGGGTTTGAGAGCCGTCCAGCTGCTGTCCTGGCATAAAGAGATGACCCATGTTTGGATTTGCAGCTCTGGAAGGGAAAGGAAATTCTGGAATTATACAAGTTCAATTGCAGCCTCCTCGTCTCATAATGGTCTTGGTGAAAAAAAATATTCCCGTGGTAATGAACCTGTGAGATGGAGTAAAACAGAGCTCAGTCTCTTCTGCTCTTTAAGTTAAAAATTGAGAAGGAATGAGCCATGCAATGGAGAAGGAGCTCACAATTTCACAATTGAAATGTATCTAAGTATTTAAATATTTAAATGGAACCTTTGTAGTAAGAAGTTGATTGGTGTGATGGGTCCAAAGGAAGATATTTTTATTTACCTTTTGAATGAGGGTTGTTTGTACTGCAAACAGCCTGATGGACTGAACAAAGGCTCACCCAGAAGAGGTTTGGATGGGATACATAGGATTTGTCTCTTCCTGCAAGTGACTGCAGTCTCCTGTCAGGATCTGTCAGGGTTTTCCTCTTCCTTCCTTGCTTGCTTTTAGTCTGCCACACTGGCAATTTTGTTGTGAGCTTTGCTGTTTTTCAGGAATAAATAATGAGGGGGGTTTTATTTTTCAAATTATTTCAGAGTAATATATGAAATTTTAGCAGGATTTTATTTATAAATCCTTATTTATCTGTTCTGGCACAGCAGCTCACCAGGAGGTTTTGTGGCAGGTTTGGAGGTGTTGGTGCCTTATGGTCTCTCTGCAGTGTTTGGACACGTACAAGAACCCTGAGGGAATGAGGCAGTCTTGGGCATCCTTGTCCAACACCAGCCAAAATCTCCTCACCAGAGGTTTTCCAGTGGAATCTGTGATGCTGAATGCTAGTCATTGTTATAGGTTGGTTTTGGTTTCTTTTTTCATTTTTCTAGAGCAAGCCAAATACTGTGAAAGCATTTGTGGTGAATATTTAGCTGAATTGTCATATATAAGCATTTTGCTGTATCCATGGCCCCATAGTTTGCTGTTCATGAATATTTTAGCAAATTGGTTTACTAACAGGAGTGTTGCCAGGAAGCAAATGTTCCTGAATATTTGTAGAAAAGCAGATTTAACTTTGGGTTTGCAGTTACTTGCTGTGGGAGCATTATCTAAGCCCCATCTTCATGCTCCTCTGCGAGGACCAGCATAGCCAATTAAAGCAAATCTTGTTTGGAAATGTGATTCTCATAACCTGCCCATGAGTAAACTGATATAAAGAGTTCTATCTCTGAATAGACTGACAGACAGCTGAATCAACCATGTGCAGCTCACCCTTGGCACAGCACCTGTGTGCCTTGCAGATAAACTGGAAGCAATAGCCACATCTCTTGAGGGCTTGCAGGAATCTGATATTTGGTCTGTGTTTTGGATCAAAGCTGTGCTAGGGGGAGGATTTAGAAATACAGATTTTTGGTTGGTGTGTCCCATGTAATGTGTAAGTTTTTGAAGGGTAACTGCACTCTGGGTACTGCTGCATTCTTCCAGCTTGAGTTGTAAAACAGTCTTGCAAGAAAATTGCTGCGGTGCTATTTTCATATGGCCAGTGTTCAAGTGTCTACACTTGAATTCTAGAATAACTAGGAAAAAAAAAATGAAGTGGCATGAATAGCTGCTCACCTCAAGGACTCCAAGTGCTGTGAACTCGCAGTGAGCTGTTCAGAGGCTGTGGCAGTGCAGGACTCTGGGGTGGGTGTTACATGTCCAGGGGCTTCTGGGCAGGGTCTTGAAGGGAGGGGAGAGACTTTGGTCCACTCAGAGTGGAGCACCCTCTCTGTCTCAAACACTCCACTGTTTAACCTGTTCAGACACATCACAGTAGTGTGTGATGAGGGAGATGCTCTTTCCTGTGGACTCAAAGCCATCAGTGAGGGCAGAGATTGGATTTTAGGAAAAAATTCTTCCCTGTGAGGGTGGTGAGGCCCTGGCACAGGTTGTCCAAAGAAGCTGTGGCTGCCCCATCCCTGGAAGTGTTCAAGTGTTCAAGGTTGGATGGGGCTTGGATCAACCTGGGACAGTGGAAGGTGCCCCTGCCCATGGCAGGGGTTGGAACTGGATGAAATGAGCTTTAAGGTCCCTTTTGATCCAAACCATTTAATGATGATGCTTTGATATTGTGTTCACAGTGATGCACCTCTCTATCCACAGCTTCCCATTCCTTTCCCATTTGTTCTCTTCCATGGTTACCATCAGACTTCATCCTTCACCCTCCTATGGGCATGTGTGAGATGTGCCCATTTTCCTGAGAGTTTTTTTTTTCCTTAGGAATAATTTCCCATAAGCAGAAACTCAGGGGACAGCCTATCTAAATGCAGCTGGTACAACCCTTACAGCATTTTGGAAGAGCTCTGCATCCAGCATTTAAGTGAGGTGCTCAGCACATCTGGAAAACATCTGTCTTAGATTCATAATTTGGCATTGTCATTCTTGGAGTGACTGTAAAACAGGGCCTTGTGGAAAATGCTTAATACTCCTGGACACACTGTGTTTTGTCTTAATGGGGAAATGGCTTGTTAGGTCCAAACTAACTGGCAGAAAACTTGCTGAAGTTGTACAGTGTTGAGGAAGTAAAAGGCTGTTAAGGCTAAAATTTCAGCCTCTCTGAACCCAGGAGATTTTGGCTGCATTTTTACTGGAACAGGATTGAAAGCTAATGAAGACATTTGGTGGCCCCACACTGGCTTTCAGATAGTTTTTATTTTACATAATGAGTTGGGGAAAATTGGAGTGCAGTTACTCTGGGCTCACTTTAGAAATGTGAACAAGTTGCAGGCTGCTGTTCCAGGCTCATCAGTTATAGCTAATTCCTTTGGCTCTTTTAAAACAGGAATGCTTTGTTTTCCTTTGCAAAAGGTGGCACAGGCAGCACAAAGGGCTGCTCCAGCTACAACAAGCCCAGGAAAATCATTGGAGCCCTGTCCTCCAAATCCATCCTCTTTCTTGCCTGATGGGATTTGTGGCAGGTTGATTTTTTTTAAGTCACATTTAACCACTTTCTTAAATTGATGACGATTTTCTAATAGATGGAATTTCTTCAAATTGCTTCTTCTTATGTTTTCAGGAACACTGTGTCTCTTTTTAATTTATTTTTGTTTTTAATTTTCTACACTAGGCTGAAGTGTTTTTCATAATGTTATGTGAACAGACATTTCTTCTTTTATTCTCCTTTGTCTTTTCAATCTTGGTGCATTTATCTACTTAACACTTCCTTGCAGTCACCTTCATAAAAGATGAAAAATTGGAGAAGCGTTAAAGAAATGCTTCATTATCCTGTTTGATACTGTTACACCCATAAATGTGGATCTAGTTTGTACTGGCATCTCATCTATACTGCCTTATTCACACAAGTGAAAGTCTTTGGTAGCCTGAGCTCAGGGAATGTTATCTTTCTGAAGTTAGGTTCCCATTGGCAAGTGTTTTTTTGCAATAACTTAATATCATGAAGATAACTTATTTTTACTGATACTAACATACACAAATACTAACAATATTTAGAAAAGAAGCAGTATTGAATCCCCAAATCTTTTCTTCCTCCTCCTTGGAAAGACTCCAGAGAAAGCCATCATCTCCAACAAGGAGCTGGAGAACTCTGACATTTCAAAGTAATCAGGTAGAATTACTGCATCTCCAGATATCTTTAACCTGTTTACTGACATTTCATTCACATCATCTCATAATGTTCATCGGATCAGAAAACAGCCTGGAGCCACATTTGCAAAATGCTTCATGGAATGTTTTGATCCGGCAATGTGAAATCATTGTATAGGATAAAGTACAGGCTATTTATAGGATAATCAAATGAGATGTCATAGTTCTTGATTTTTTTTTAAGCTTCTATGGTTTTCCCCATTTGTTTGTTATTCTAATTTGCTCCTCCTCTTGGTCACTGGGCAGGCATTTCCACACTCCCAGTGTCAGGCAGAAGGCTGCCACACTCTTTGAGGGGATTTCCTAACCAAGCATAACCTGGAGCCAGCCCCTGAGAAGTGCAGCAATCCTGACAGATATTTTATCCATATTTCAAGTGCCTATGTAAAGGGGCCAGTCAGTCAGGACACAGAGCTCAGCATTGCTGCTGGATGCCAGTCAGGAAAGATAAACTGCAAATGGAAGCTAGAGTTTAAAAAATAAGTGCAGGGCAGAGGAGAGCATCAGCAGTGGAAGGATCAGGTCACTCAGGGTCTTCTCAGCTGTATCCTGAAGTGTGAAAAACCTACAGTGGCTTTACCCAAATTCAGAAATGTGCCTGAAGGCAACAGGCATCTGCAATCAATAAGTTCAAAGGCAGTTGGGAATAGGATTGTGAACGTTGGTTGTTTTCAGAAAAGAAATACCAATATTTTATTAAAATGCAGGAAGAGCATTTTTAGGGGCATTGGAAATTATGAACGTTGGTTGTTTTCAGAAAAGAAATACCAATATTTTATTAAAATGCAGGAAGAGCATTTTTAGGGGCATTGGAAATTATGAACGTTGGTTGTTTTCAGAAAAGAAATACCAATATTTTATTAAAATGCAGGAAGAGCATTTTTAGGGGCATTGGAAATTACATTCCAGCACTGCAGATGGCTGTTGCTCATTGTATCCTTTGGCAGGACTGTCATGGCTTTAGAATTATGGATTTGGAAAACCTTCTAAAAACTTGTTCAAAGAAAAGTAAAAAAATAATCTAACTTAGTGTGTTGAAGAAAACACTTAGCAGTCTTGTAGAAATAATGTTCAGATTAACAGTTGGTGTGTATGAGCTTTTGAGTGAGTAGCTGCTGTCTAAAGCCAAGCCAGGTGAGGCTTATCCCTCTTGAGACAGTTCAAATACTGGGTAAGCTAATTCATGAATTAGTTTCTCTGATAAGTCCTGCCTTTCTATGCTGCATGAAGTTGAGCATGTTTCTAGATGCATCTTAGCATTACAGTTCATATTTTTTTAAAGTTTGAAACTAAAGAAAATATTATTATTTATGGATGTCTTCTACTCTGATATTAATGATAAATACTGTGAAGTGATCTTGGAGGTCTTTTCCAGCCTTAATGATTCTGTGATGCTATGTGAGGAAACTCCCAAGCACTTTGGAAGATGTTGATCTTAATTTTCCTTCGCTATTGCATTTGGCTTGATGCATGTTAGAGTAGGAAAAAACAACCCCCAAATGTTTCATAACAAAAAGCACAGAGCAAGTAAAACATCAGCTATTAATTTATTGCTGTTGTATTTCCACCATCAGTTTACAGTTATCTTTGATGAGGAAAGCATGAGCCCAGTGATGGAAAAAGCTTTTTGTCAATAAGGGCTGTTTGTAGGAATTTAGTACCTGTAAAAGATAGAAACTGGAAGGAGTATTTTTCCCTCTGTGCCTTTTAGTACTGTGGATTCTCCCCAGATTTTGAAAGCAGTGAGGAGCTGGAAGGGTGACGGATGACACAAGCAGGTGTTTGTGAAGCCAGTGCCACTGTGGCTCCCTGCTCCCACTGCCTTCTATAAAAGCTCATTCTGCTCCAGCCCTGCGCTGCTGATCCATACAGCAAAAGGTGAAGACAAATGGAAAAATAGATTTTGTTCATGTGAAACAGGGAGGAGAATTGCCATGCCCCTTGTTCTAGGTTGATTTACACTTTTCTCTCTATTATTTCTGTGATGAGGGATCAGCAGTTTCCATGCAAAACTGGTCTGAAGTTTTGGTCTGAAGGATGCAGGATCCAGTTCAGGGATCTGGCTGTGACATGGATACCCTGTCAGGCAGGTGGCATTGGGTGTGCAGTGCAAGGCACCAAATAAAGACAAAATAGGCTGTTTCTTTTCCTCTTGGGTTATTGACCCATTTTTAGCAGACTGTTTTGAAGAAATTATGATTAATTGGGTATTTTAATTAGCTGATAGTTTCCTACTTGATTACTCTAATTACTTTTTCTTTATTTATGCTGTCTTCATCCAAGGAAGAGCCTCTGTCAATGCTGACTGAAGCTTCCCAGGTCTGCCTGTGCCACAGGAGAAAAGCCCATGGGAATGGGCTTTCCCTTCTGCTTCCTTATTTTTATTTTCAATTCCTTGTGTGGATTTATGCACTATAATTTTTCCCTTTAGCAATTGACTTATAAGCATGAAGCTGAGTGGTGGAGACTTTGCACACTGAAAAAATGCTCTTCTGTGCAGATTTTCTTCCTCCTGGCTCTCAGGTGAAAGGCCTAAGGGCACCAAGGGGCTTTTTTATTGGTTTTCTGTGGGTGCTGTTCCCAGGTGTGATGGTCAGATGTTCTAAACAGCAGCACCAGGAGACAGGACAGTCTTCTTGCTTCTGCAGAGCCAAGAGAACGCTGAAAAGGTGCCATGCTGGGAGGAAAAAATTTTAATTTTAGTTTCATTAAGAAATTTCCCCTAAAAACAGCACTGTAAATGAATACCTCAGTAGTAAAGTACATTGTTTTAAACCAAAATGAAATTAAAATAGTTTAAGACCACAAAATAAAGTTGAAAATTGAGGGAATCTGCAGCTCATAAAAAAAATTCTTGTCTTGGAGGATTTGAGTCAATGCAAGAAGGAATTCTCTGCATGAATAAACTGTAATAATTTTTAAATAATTGCTGTTAACACTTTTGGTGACTACCTAAGTACATGCTGACATATGGTGTGTCAGTGTGAAGCACTGATTTAGAGTTTGATGTTCTATACCAGTTTTCAAGCTGTTAGATATAAGCTGCAGGAAGAGTTATGTAAGCAGACAGGTGGCAAGGATTCAGCAGCTTGGTCAGCAGGTGGGATTCTGGCCTGCTGCTCCCCATGGAAAACTCGTGCTTTCCTCCTACCTCATTGACCTCTTTTCCCCATCTCCACTTTTTGTTTTTTTTCTTTTACCACTTTTTTTTTAGTATCCTGTGCTTTGCTGGGGGAGCATCCCCAACCCAGCTGGGGTCTTTGAGGCATTACAGCTCTTAAGGCAAAAATCAAAATTTCCCTACAAGGCAAGGCAGGAGGAGGAAGAGAAGGAGGCACATTCTCCTTCTATGACAATAAAAAAGCTTCTAAAAGCTGCAAGTGAGCATTTCAAACCAGCTCTGTGAATTTTGCAACTTAAAACCATCCTATTTATTTTTTTAAAAGTATGCACGTTTTCCTCTGTGAGTTCCAAAGCTTGTGTGCTTCAATAACCCCCTTTATGTACCTTTTGTGTAATTTCTTGCTGCGACAGTTGCAAGCAAAGATGCTCAGAGCTGTCTTTGGAAGCTTTAGCAGCCAGCTTTTGAAAAGGAAACTGGCACTTTTCCCAATTTTCTGCCATCTGTTGGAAACAACCTCCAAAAGCCCAAACTTGCACGTACTCTGTCAAAGTTTCCAGGTAGGAAATCAGAGTAATGTAAAGACTGGATGTAAAGTAATACCATGTTAGTGCAATGCGTGTGCAGCTGCTTATTCCGTTTAGTTCCAAACCACATGTAGTTTGGGCAGAGGCCCCACAGACCATGCACAAGTGTCTAAGGTTCCTTTGGGTCCTTTAGAGATGGCTTCTACATCCTGATCTATAGAAATTATCTACGAGAAGGTGAATCCAAGATTCTTGGAGTAGAGAAGGGAGAGTGGCTTGGTAGATTCCTTCTTTTCCCCTCTTGTCTTCCCTCCTCCCTTCATCTCTTCCCTGTCTTTTCACCCTGCTTTTTCATTTTTTTTTTTCTGTAACTCAAGATGCTGCAGTTTTTCCTGGGAAAGCTTAACAGCAGAGATGTGCTGATTGTGGAGCAACAGGAAATCTGTGATGTGAGGAGCAATTGAAGATGTCTCAGCTGGAGGCAAAGCTCCTTGCCAGGCTCAGCACAGCCGGATTTGTCAGTGCTCAGCAAGCAGCAGCAGATGTGAGGCTGGTGTTGAAAGCAGCAGGTCTGTGGGGAGCCTCAGGAGCAGCGTGTGCAGGGAAACCCAGTGTTCATCCTTTGGGTGCCAGGAAATCACCTGTGCTGACTCTGACATCAAAATCTGCCTGTCTCTTGCAAGAGGCACATGCTCAGGGAGCAAGGAACTCTCACACATGAGGAGACACGCAGGGTAAGAGTGGGCTGTTAGAGAAGATGATGCTTCCATTTTTCCTCAGGAGAAGTGTGTCCTTTCTATGCCCATCATCTATTGTACACACAAACCACACCCAAAACTTTATATAAATAAAGTTTTCTGTATATATATTTATATAAATTCCCATAGGAATCTCAATTGCTGGGTTTGAGCACAAAGCAAACTTTTTGGTTTTAAAGACGTCATAGAGTAAGAGGGGAAGGAGACAATATGAAGAAGTAAATTTTTACATACTGTAAGGATGTAGGGTTTTTGTTGCACTGGGACTTTTGGGGCCTTACACAACTTTAGCAAAGGTTGGGATTTCATTTTTTGCTTTTGAGTGTTATGATTGTTGTTATGATGAAACCTTAATTGTTGAAGCCCTCCAAAATTGCACTGCAGTAAATATGTGAAAAAGTGAATGTAAATAGAACTTAGCAAATGAAATGCGAATATGTTTATTTGTGTAAAATGTGTCCTCATATCTTGCAGGCAAATTTACATTTTTAATGAGCTTCTTTGAAACACCATCTGCAGAAATCCCTTAATATTAAATAAATAAATCTTTATCTTCAGACTGGATTCACATGTAGGAATAGCGAAATATATTCTTAGTACAAAGTAATTCTACAGCATCATGCACTCTGTCTAATGCCCCATCATTTTAATGGATTCTGGTGTAATTTCTCACACCCCCCAGCTGAAAGCCACAGCTGAAGGTGGTTTTTCCTGGTTCTTCTGAGAACTTGTTGATATCCTGAGAAATTGAATAGCCTAAAACATTTTGCTAAACATTTTTCCTACATTTGGAGTAAGAGTACAGCTCCAGCAAACCAAGATGCAGGCCAGGGCTGTGGGCTGATGCTCATGGGGAGGCCTTGGCTTTTCCACCCCAAGTCCCTGCAGCCTGAAAAAAAGTAACTGACGTGTCATATTTTGCTCTGGAAACAATGCCATATGCCCAGTGAGCTCAGACAGAGTACTGATAATTCCTAACATCTCTGTAAGCCTCAGTATAACAGCAGAGCTTTACCATTTGATTCTGCAGGCTTATCCCAAATCAACCTCTATTAAAATGGAATTACTTGGTAGAAGTAAGTCCAGTGAGCTCTTGGCTTTCCACTACACTGATGGGTCCTATTAGCTGTTCCCAAATTCTTGTGGGCACTTTGGTACTTCCTCAGATTGATGTATCTGTGACTCTTCCAACGGCCGAAGGTTACCACATGGAGGCAGGACATGGGTTTGGGTTTGGTATCCCTTGTGCAGTGAAAACTCCTTCTGGGTTCACTGACTGACCATCACAAGTTTGGGTTTCTCCTGGTGAGCTTTGGTCTCTATCAGTGCCCAGATAATGTCTCTGCAGACAGTGGGGGGGATTTGGAAGCTGTGGCTGTCCTTGCTGCTGGAACAGAGAGTGTGAGTCAGTGGGGGTGAGGATGAAAGCAAGTAGTTATAGATGGTGTCTGCTTAAGTCTTTGATAGCTTGTAGTAAAATCTTACCAGCAACTCAGTTCACGTCATGTCTTAAACTGCTTGTGAAATAAATATAACTGACAGCTCTGCACACAGCAATACACTGCTTGTGCTCAGAATATTTTTCATTTGAAGCAACCCAGAGGCAGAAATAGATGAAATGCTTGGAGCGGCAGCCTGCATACCCACAGTATGTGTCACTGCACCAGGGATGAGTGACACATGTCCTGATGGATTTGGGATGGCAGTTGCTCAGACACTTTTCTGTGCTTATAATGAAAACAGTGCCCAAATCTGATTTGAGATCTGAAAATGGAAAAAGCGATATAAGCAGCTAAAGTGTATCATTTACCTCAGGAAGCCTCGTCACTTGGATTGCCAGGGGAAAGTTAGCAAGAGAAAACACCTTCCAGTCTTCAGCTTAACTCCCCTGGAATGGGAGATGCCAGGATGTGACCAGGGCTGCAGAGTGAATGTTTAGAGGGCAGTTTGCCTTTAATTTGCACCAGTGTGACATAAATTCATCTAGGGGAATTCCCCTATGAAGCACACAGGATGTGTGACAAACTCCCCTTTTTCTTTTTCTTTTTTTTTTTTTTTTTTTGGACACTCTTGCATGTTTTCTTTAAAGAGAGATGAAGATGCATCCTATCCCCCGCTGTCCTTTCTTTTGCTCTCTTGGGTTGCAATGTTGTGTTACTTTCATAAAGTTGCTGAGGTTGGAAAAATCCTCCAAGATCAAGTCCAGCCATTAACCCAGCACTGCCACTGGCAAGCCCACCACTAACCATGACCCAAGTGCCACACATCTGTTAAATGCCTCCAGGGATGGTGACTCCACCACTGCCCTGGGCAGCCTGCTCAAGGCTGAACAACCCTTCCTCTGAGGAAACTTTCCCCAGTATACAATCTAAACCTCCCCTTGTGCAACTTGAGGCCATTTCCTCTGTTCCTTTCCATTTCCATGGAGGGGGGCTCATTCTCAGTGCTGGGGCTGGAGCAGTGTGTGCTGCCGTAGATGTGTTAATCATCATGTTGGAGGCGGGGATGAAGTCAGTATCTGTTCATGAGAGCTTGTCATTAGTGCTGACATTATTAGAATGGCTCATTCCTTTTGCAGTAGGTGTTGTTTTAGGTATATAACAGAAAAAGGGAATCTACACTGGCTAAAGATACTCCAGAACAGTGTATTTATGGCTCTTGTTACACTTTGATGGTTGTGGGTTGTTTTTTGCTGGGAAAAAAATGTTCTTTCTGTTGTATTTTATGAAGAATTGGTGACATCTGGTGATCACTTATAATGAGCCCTCTCAAGACTGCTGACAGAAATAAACCTTTTAGTCACAAAGATTTGTCTTGTGACGTGTCTGAGAGAGCGGCTGCAATTAACACATAATCCCTGCCCGCCGCTCAGCTCGGGAACATTCAGAACCTGTGTCAGGGCAAATACTGGTTTGAGCATATTGCAAAATGAAAAAGGTTGTTCCCTGGCTCTTAGATCTAATTGAATTAAGGCCTATCCAAATGAAAAGGGCAGAACTGGTGCTCTGGTCACTGTGAGATGGGTGCAGGACGCTCTTGGTAATTGTCAGGGGGAACGTTTGCAGGATCAGAACAACTCTGTCTTCAGTTAAATGCATTTATATTTGTGGGCAGAGGCTGTTTTACTTCAGAGTTTTGTCATTTGTTTTTGAAGTCTAGTAAGGCAAAAGTGAAGTAATGAGAAGCTGTTTTGGAGTGCTGCAGTGTATTGATGAATTGATCAGGTGGGGAGGTTCCATCCCTGCTCCATCCATGAACCTGCACAGTGCTGGGCTTCCCAGTTGGCACTGGAGCCTTTCAGGTGTACCTGGATATGCTGCCAGCAGCCAGGCGGGCTTTTTGCCTCTCCTGTGAGAAAGGCTGAGAAAACTGGGGTTGTTCAGCCTGGAGAAGGCTCCGGAGAGACCTTAGAGCACCTTCCAGTACGTAAACTGGCCACAGGAGAGCTGGAGAGGGACTTTGCACAAGGGTCTGGAGTGACAGGGCAAGGGGGGAAGGTTTCAAACTGACAGAGGGCAGGGTTAAATTAGATATAAGGAAGAACTTCTCTGTGCTGGTGCTGAGGCCCTGGCACAGAGAAGCTGTGGACTTCCCATGCCTGGAAGTGCTCCAGTCAAGATTGGATGGGGCTTGGAGCAACCTGGTCTAGTGGAAGGTGTCAGGGGTGTTGGATCCAGATGGTCTTTAAAAGTCCCTTCCAACCCAAACTATTATATAATTTTATAAATAGGAGGGTTTGCATCAATTGTCTCATCTGCTGATTTTCTTAATCAACACCCAAACTGTTAATACCTTTCTTGGTACTCTTTGATGTGGGGAAGATTGGGCTGCCATGGGTTGCTCTGTGAATCTGAACAGTAGGTAGCCCTGGAGGTAACCCTGGGGTGTTTATTGATATCTTTTAAAGGAAAGAACTATGTTGGCTTGATTGTAGAACTCTGCCTGGTTTTACTGATAGTGAAACCATCTCTATTCATACTCTGTTGCCTTTGTTTGCAAAACAAAGATTTAAAATGTTTTTCATTTTAGAGCATTTGACCCTGTTTTGTGTTTTGTGATAGCTTTTTTAAAAAATTTTAGATGTTTTCCTTCAGTGAAATTCATGCATATTTCTGAAGTCTGATGATATTTTTATTTTCTAAATAGTAACCTTGCTCATAAAAAGCTATCCTTTTGTTTTAAAAAAAATTGAAGAGAATTATGGGTTAATTAAAATACTACATTGAAAATTCAGAGTCTGAAAGACTCCGTGTTTCTCAATGTGCTCTGCCTTGGAGCTGTCCTGTGATTTTAAACAAACAAAAATAAGCATTCCAGAAATGGGAAAATAGCTGTCAAGGAAATCCCACCCATTTTGTGCAGAGCTAGTTTTATTGAAGAGATTTGGATACTTCAATTCCTTGAATGTGAGTGCTAAAGCTGGGTAAAAATAGATGTATCTCATGCATATGATGCATCTTTCAAGGAAAACAGTTTTAACTCAACTTTGCTCTCAGTATTGTGAATTTTGCTCTGTGTTTCAGGAGGGGGGCAGCTGTTCATGTGCTTTGTGTGGTGCCAACCTGTAGCTGCTTTCACTGAATGGGAAACTCTGAAAAAAATCTTGTGCTGGATTTATTTTTAAGAAAGATCTCTCCAGATTATCTGAATTGAGCATGTGTAATGCATGCATGCATAATCTCTGGAGAAAGTATGGGTTGTTGTGAATAAAATGAGTTCTGAAACACAGTAGCATTTCTTTTATTTCTTTGATCAAGTACAATCTTCTCTTGCTGTTCAGTTTTATAGTCGTTTTGAAAATAGCATCTTTCTAATCACATCCAGAGAAGTGCTCTCCCTTCCTGTCTGTGTGAATTTCTTTACGATCCCATGAATAGATAATCAATGGAAGAGGTGCAGTGTTAGCCCTGGCTGACCCTCCGTTGTTTTCCAGTGCCACAAATAGGTGAAGTTATTGATAATATCTCCAGATTAAGTGGAAAACAAAGCAATAGCTGGCTCCTTGCAGGCACAGGGTAATGCACACACTGATATGGAAACCGTATCCTTATCAGCTTTTTATCTCACTGGTTTGCCAGAGGAGATACCAGTGCAAGGAACAGCTTGGAAACAATAGTACCTTAATAACTTGTGCTCTGCTCTGTGAAGGGAGGTGGGACTTACACTGGTGTGACCTTGGTTTGTGGTTCTCAGTGGCCAGATACAGAGAATTCTAGAATAGTTTGGGTTGGAAGGGACCTCAAAGAACATCCAGTTCCACCCCCTCTTCCATGGGCAGGAACGCCTTTCATGAGACCAGGTGGCTCCAAGCCCCACCCAGCCTGGCCTGGTTCTGTTGGAGGGATGGGGCCTCCACAGCTCTTCTGTGTAAGGTGCCAGTGCCTCACTACTGTTCAAGTAAATGTCTTCCTAATATTGTGGATCATTCACAGCTGGGTTTCAATAGCTGAGCACTGATGCCATGTGCTCTCTAATGTGTTATGAACTTTCTGACTAATTTCAACCAAATTGCACAACAGTGGTGCAGAGCTGCATGGTGGTTTTCATGAAGTTTGAGACCCTGTTGTGGTTGTCTGTGGAAGGTCAAGGCTGGAGCTGAATTTTGTGAGACACTGGGGAACTGATATAAGAGAGAGCCATTATATGTGAAAAGATTTGGAGATTAGCTCATTATGTCCCAGTGCTCTGGGAACAACTTCTTTGTGCCATTGTACAGGAGGAGCCAGCCAACTTAGGTGCCAGGACTTGGAAGAGGGATGAAGGCCTCTGCTTCTCTTGGATGTCCCCAGGGAAGGACAGCATTTATTGTGTACTGGACCTAGATCCCGTTTCTGTTGTAGCTGTTGCTGCACAGACTGTGGTTGGATTACATTTGGTTTTCCAGCCCTGAGAGGAGGAGTGATGGGTGTTGGGGCACAAGGAGTTTGAAGGATAGATGAAAGCCACATCCTGGCCCTCCTGACCTATGGATGTTTCACTCCTTGTTCCCTCTCGCCTCTCTATAATTTAGGTCTAGACCTGGTGGGCACACCTTGTAGAGGAGACTTGTCACATCAGCAGCAGTAGCTGAGGAAATAGCTCTCTTTTTAAAGATGCTGAAGGATTGGATCTTTTTTCATTATTTTACTTTATCTCTTTTCCAAAAGATCAATGCCTGAGCCAGGCGCCTCTGTCCCTGGTGACAGCCTCAGCGTGGGTCCCCAATTCCCATCTGATTGTTAAATTGAATTATTTCCTGCTTTATCTTCGAAAGCAAAACTGTGCTATCATCCTCGGAATGTGTTTGCAGACTAAAACCATTTCCATTCTTCTGCAGGATACAATGCAGCAAACCTTAATCAGATGACTATAAAGCTTGGATTTATAGTGTTTCAGTCTTAAGAATTTTCATATTAATTAAGATTTTTGAGAATGTCTTTCAGATTTCCCTTCTGCATTTTATTGTTCATTTTAGTACCCTTTTTTTGTCCTGCAGCTATGTAATCTTTTTTGTACTCTTACTCATCGGACCACAAAATTATTTGGATGGGAAGGGACCTGTAAAGACCATCCAGTTTCAACCCCCTACCATGGGCAGGGACCCCTTTCACTAGACCAGGTTTCTCTAAGCCCTGTTCAACCTGGCCTGAAACACTTCCAGGGATGNCTTTTCCTGTCCAGGAAAGAGAGAGGTGCCAAATCCTCTGGGAACTGTGACTGCATGGAATGTGTTTTTCTGAGATGCCATGGAGGCACTAATAAGTCACCTGTGACATTGGCCTTAGCTCTCCTTTGGGCTCAGTGTTCACTGCCTGTGCCAGCAGCCTCCTTGCAGTGAGTCAGGGTCATTTCAAAGCTTGCCAAGTTCTGGGTCCTTCATACTTACCCTCTAACAAGGTCTTGCTTTCTGCTCTGGAAGTCAGCATCCGATTTCCTCTAATGGCAGATTTGTTTCGGAGGTCAGGAAGGGCAGCTGTGAATTACTAGATGGTTCCTTATTCATTGTCTGTATAAAAGAGATGCTCTTGAATTGGAAATAAAGATGGAAGATCAGCAGACTTTTCTGAAGATTTTTTAGTATGTGGACTAGATCCTTCTGATCTTGCTTTCCTTCATTTCTGGCATCTGTAAAACCCTCTGCTCTAGCACAAATGTGCCAGCAACAGAAGGAGATGGATGCTGGGCCAGGTCAGGGGGATGCTCTGTCTTTTCATGATGGCTGGTTGTACCAGAGAAAGCCCAATGTCCCTGGGAATAATTGGAAGGGAAAAGTCTCTATAAGAAGACTGTTGGAAGTTTGTTATTCTGCAAGACTGGAGCATTTTTTTAATAAATTTTATTCCAGCTACTGTGCTGGGAAATGTCTGTCTTGGTCTACACAGATCATCTGAATCCCTATGCCTCTTAACTCCATGGATTAACTGAACTGTGTATTTTTCTTCTTCTGTTAATTTAATGCTTTATTTGTAAGCAGTGGGGAAAAGCACTTCACGAAGTATCCAACCACCAGAGAGTGTCTCTGGCAATATTAATTACTTCTGTCGTGTTTCATTCTATACTGCCAACCATGTTTTCCAAAACTTTGTTGTCCTACCTGCAATTTTGCCTTTCTGGATGGTCTTGTTGTTTTATCTATGCTGTTTTCTGTAGACCAGATTATGAACTTGAGTCATCGCTATTTATTTCTCAGTCAGCCCAGTGTCATCTGGAGATTGCGAGAGAGAAGGTTTCGCTCTAACGTGTTTGGTACCCTGGCTGGCTCTGAACCTCATTGGGAGCCATCATCACAGGAAAGGGTTTTTTACTGGGGGATGTTTTGATTTGTTTTATGCTTTCCACATCTCCAGCACCTTAAAAGGACACTTGACAACATCACACCTTTCTCCTGAACCACCAGGACTGACTCAAATCATGAGTTGTGCCTTTTCCACTCCAAAAATCATGACCATCTAAAGCAAAGGCAGCTCTCTGAGAAGGTCCTGATGATTTGAATATTCCCCAAGGCTCAAACTGGGGGAAGCAGAGGCTGTGTATGTGGACATGAATGTGGTGGTGGGTCCCAGTGCCATGTTGTGGCCCCGATCACATCCTCTTCTTCCTCAGCACATGAGCCTGTTGAGCAGTGTCGAGGAGGGTGGTGGAGAAGAGCGGAATTGATATGGAGCAATGTGCAGACCTGCTTCCTCAAGCATCAGAGATGGGAATGGTGACACTGACAGGCGTCGCACGCTGAGCTGTTCCCTTTGTGCTGTGCTCAGTATCAAATAAAAACCTGGTTTATGTTTTAGGGACTATGCAGAGAACATAGCTTGTGACTGCAAGCACAGGTCTACGCACTGCATTTTACAGGCTAGCACGTTTTCTGTGTCTGAATAATTGCACTAAAGAGGAATCAATAACCTATAGATTTTATAGCAGTAAAGGATGTTTCCTGTCTGCTCCAAGTAGCCATGACTTGGGTGGACATTGAAGTATTGTCCCTCTTGAAGGTAAGCTGGATAGAGTCGCCGAAGGACTTGCCTTTATTTTTAGTTTTAATTTCAGTCTGATTTTGTGATCTGTTAGATCCATTAGGTTATTTAGGAGTTATGATCACCAGTATTTTGGTAAGAATATACAAATAGTAATCATGGTATGAATAAAGCCATTTCTCATTATTTCTATTGATTTTGATGTGCTTATATTATCATTTCAATATAGTAATTTGAATTTAGTACTGTTTAGAAAACAAATACATGTCCAAATTGGCTCCAGATGTGTTTCATTTAACTTTGTGCCTTTCAAGATGTTTTTAACAGCTGATGCATGATTGTGGGGGGAGATTGCCAAAACAGATGCTTTTTGTTTCAAGTCAAAGAAGCAGAAACTCTTCATCTAAAACAAGACAGGGTTTTTTCCCAATGTTTATAAAGAATGACTAATTATGTATTTTAATGAAAGAAAATTTCTTTTGGCTCTGCATTTAAAGCAAGTGTCAAACATAAATAGTTCTCCTGCCAAGACATCCATTTCCAGGTATTGCCAACATTCAGGTTAGGAGAGTTTAAGGCTGAAAGGGTGACAATGTGACCATCTCTCCATGGCATAAGTAGAGCTACATGTTTGAATGAGCTGAAAGGGATGGATCCTTGATGAGGAACACCATTTAAACATTGCAAAGGGAAAGCAAATAATGAAGCAAACAAGTCCAAACCAGGTGCTAGAGTTGTTTTGAAAGCTGTTGGCTCTGACTCATTAGATGACTTTTTTTTCTGCAGAAAATACTAATATGTCCCTTGTAATACAGCATTAAAGAAAGCAGTACAGTTCCATTACTAGAATTTTTATTTTCTAATTTGGAATGTGTTTTTCTGAGAGCATAAGCTTTCCTGTGCATTGGATACTCACTTGCAATAGCAGATCTATGTCCCAAGTTTCACTGCTGTTAGGGACCTGGCTGACAGTTTAGGGCACAATTATTGACCATAAAGCTGCCACTGCTGAATTTGCCAGTGTTATAGATGAGTAATGAGATGGTTGGCTGTCAAAATTAAGAGATAAATATTGTGTGTATGTTAGAAGTTTTGTAGATGTATAGTTACGTTATTGTGAAATGTCCTCCCATAGTTCTCTTTCCCTCCCCCTTGTGTCATTATCACAGGATGGCCTTGGCAGTCGCGGCATTTGGGGTGGGCTGGCTTGTTACTATGGCAACAGCTGACCTCCAATCAAATTACAGGAAAGTGAGCTCCACCAATGGTCAGCAAAGAGAAGTTGACTGACANACTGTGCCAGTGTTAAGACCTCAATCATCACTGGCAGCACAGAGCTTTGTCAGCCTGTGACATGGGCTGTTCATCCATGACAGATGTTGGGGATGTTGCTTTGTCTTCTCACAAAAGGCAGACATTATCTTTGGGTTTTTGATGAGGAGATCATCTGCCTGCACTAGGGATATCAGCTGCTTGATTCCTGTGAGCCCCAGAGAAACAGCATTTTGGTTACCTATTTAGAAAATGGATATTA
>VYXD01007800.1:330277-362018 GCA_013397195.1 Hylia prasina
TAAGGCTGAAAGGGTGACAATGTGACCATCTCTCCATGGCATAAGTAGAGCTACATGCTTGAATGAGCTGAAAGGGATGGATCCTTGATGAGGAACACCATTTAAACATTGCAAAGGGAAAGCAAATAATGAAGCAAACAAGTCCAAACCAGGTGCTAGAGTTGTTTTGAAAGCTGTTGGCTCTGACTCATTAGATGACTTTTTTTTCTGCAGAAAATACTAATATGTCCCTTGTAATACAGCATTAAAGAAAGCAGTACAGTTCCATTACTAGAATTTTTATTTTCTAATTTGGAATGTGTTTTTCTGAGAGCATAAGCTTTCCTGTGCATTGGATGCTCACTTGCAATAGCAGATCTATGTCCCAAGTTTCACTGCTGTTAGGGACCTGGATGACAGTTTAGGGCACAATTATTGACCATAAAGCTGCCACTGCTGAATTTGCCAGTGTTATAGATGAGTAATGAGATGGTTGGCTGTCAAAATTAAGAGATAAATATTGTGTGTATGTTAGAAGTTTTGTAGATGTATAGTTACGTTATTGTGAAATGTCCTCCCATAGTTCTCTTTCCCTCCCCCTTGTGTCATTATCACAGGATGGCCTTGGCAGTCGCGGCATTTGGGGTGGGCTGGCTTGTTACTATGGCAACAGCTGACCTCCAATCAAATTACAGGAAAGTGAGCTCCACCAATGGTCAGCAAAGAGAAGTTGACTGACAGGCTTTGGGTGGGGCCAAGGTTGGCTGATGGAACACCGGGGTATAAAAGGCAGGGCAGCCATTTTGTGAGTGAGCGCATGGCTGCTGGTCGCGAAGACTCCCAGCAATCCTCTTTCTCCTTATTCAGTCTTTTGTTGTATTTTGTTAAGGTTTAATAAACTTTTTAAATTTTAAAAGTGAGCGTCGTTTCTCACACCAGCAAGCAGCTCCCGTGTCCTCCTGTCTCAGACCCAGGGAGAGACTACTGCTCTCTACTTACTATACTACTGAGCACTACTATTACTGCAGTGTCCTTGTGTGTGCATAGGTACATAAATGTACATATGGGTATTGTCATAATATGCATGCCCTGCTGAGATGGTTGAATTTGGGGCCATATGCTGCCACCAAGGCCAGGATAGTTTAGATTAGAGAATTCCTGAGTTTCTAGGTCATGATGCTCCCCAACCCCAGTTCTGGCCTTAGCAGATAGGAGGAATAATGGGGTTTAATGTCTTCATTTAATGTCTTAATGTCTGAATCATGATGTGTGTTTGAGTGATGTTTAGTTAAGCTTCATATTTAAACTTGTAAAGAATAAAAATAATCCCCACCATATAGATCAATGTATATTCCAGGTTCTATCTCAGAGATGTAGCTGATTATTTCATTTTTGTAAGTTTCATAGTCAAAACCTTCATCTGCAGTCTCATAGTGCAAGGCAGTCTTCTAATGGCTGTGAAAAAGTGCTGTTAAAAGATGGCCTCGACTCCTTCTCCCCCCTGCCTCTTGATACAGATTTGGGATATTTTCAAGCTTATAGCCATGTGTTAGAAAAGCTGACGTGCAAATAAGCAACAGCTGATGACTTTGGAGTCAAGGGATTAGTTTCATGCTCGATGCTGAGGACTGCTCCTTTTTTTTATTTACTAGTGCAACCTCCATAAGGCTTGACACTGTCTCACAGCAGTGCCATTGTGGTGGAATGATGAAGGGTGTTGCTGGTGACATCCTTCCTTAGAAGGTGTCCTGATTTGTCAACCTTCTTAGTGCCAAGACTCCTGCAATTCTACTTTGTTAGCATTCCACTTCTTGAAGGAAATACTGTAGCTGCAGTCTTGTCTTTTATGACTCAGTCCCATCTGCAGGTACTTCTGCCAGGTGTTGTTTTAAATGTGCCATTGTCACCATACTGAATGGTGCTATTTGGTTTTTACCTGAGGTGTTCATTGCATCTCTCAGAGGAACAGCCAAGGGAGCATGTGGAGAGGGAGGTACCATGGAATGAGGCATTAGCCAAGTGTATGTTAACAGCACCTCTGTCAATTACAAATATGTGCCCATGGAAAAGGTGTAGTTGTGGAGTATGACCCCTTCTCAGATAAAGCCTTCCTAAATGGCTTTTGAGGAGTTCATAAATTAAAACTGGGAAAACAAATTTATTTCTGTGTCTGTCTGGGTTTTGGGTTTTTTTAGGTTCAAGCTTAGTTTCCTGAAATGTCTTTTAACCTAGAATCAAAGAATCACAGAATGGTTTGGATTGGAAGAGACCTTAAAGATCATCTCATTCCAACCACCTGCCATGGGCAGGGAACCTGAAACACCATGGAGATCTTCTACCTGACATGAAAATTGAATTATTTTCAAGATGTAACGAATTAAAGTTTTAACATTTGAATATCAGTAAGAAAGCAATTATGCCGTAACATACCACAAAGCTCCCGAGACAAAAGATCCCAATAAAGCCTTGCAGGGAAAGGCTTTTCATTAGCAGGAGGAGACCATGCATGGCTTTCCAGGGTCAGGGCTGGGTTTGGAAGGCTCTGGGACTGGCTTCTTGTGAAGTTTCAGATGCCCAAGGTTTCCTGTAACAGTTTCCTCAGGTCTGGATGTATGGAGGGAACAGCAGATTCTTTCAGAAGGGAGTGAATGAAGTGCAAGTCAAAAGGACTAAATAAGATTTTCAAAGACATGGAAAAAAGGTGACCTATGGAGTGGCACAGCCAGAACATGGTCTGGGTTCTTTGTATGTTATAGGAAACAATGATCATATTTTGATGAGTATTATTAAAGATGCTGCTCCTCTGACATTTGCTGGTTTGCTTAGGGCCTTGGTGTGTGTTGTGTTTTCCATGGATGTGGGAGGTAAGAAGTGGTGGGCACTGTGATTTGCAAGGAAACCACTGAGTGGGAATGCATTTCTGTAGTTTCTCACTGTGTCTGTGGTACAAACATCTCCAACTGCATTGATGGCATTGCTGGCGACCTTCTGCACCCCTTAGCAGAGATCCAGATGTGTAACCTTTCTATTTCTTTTTTATAAAAGTCAGTGGGTTTACGCTGCTGTTACAAATCTACTCACAAATACCACCATCACATTTCATCTATGGGTCACTTGCAATACCTTTGAAATACAAATTAGACCCATGGGCTATTGGCTGGTATATTTGGGATGCCAGGATACTGCCTTATGTGAGATAGCGATATATTTTTTTTCACAGCTGAAAATAAATTTATCTGACAGCCACAGATATATTTTCTACTTCAGTGGTTGCAGCTCAAAACATTCTGTGGTTTTACAAATTCTAGCATGTGAAGCATAAAATTTTAGAATATTAGTTTTTAAAGTTTTCAGATATTTGGCTGCCATTGTATTAGGAAGAACTCAAGAGGTTACTTTACTTGGTTGGATAAGTTTGAGCTGGGAGCTTTGCCCCATTAATGTGACTGGCCACTGCTTATCAGAGGGCATCAGCCAACAGAGGGAATGGTTAATTTGTTTTCATTCTGTTGATGTGGATGCAGACAAAGCTATCAAATAATGGTCTGAATGTTGTGTTGTTTTTCTTACAGAGGTCATTCCAGCCCGGGGAGATTAAATTACCAAACTTGTATTTTACATGGGCTGGAAATTAAACACAGAAAATGGAGGGAGGGTGGGAAGGAGGGAGAGAGTGAGTGAGTGAGTGAGTGAGTGAGTGAGTGAGTGAGTGAGTGAGTGAGTGAGTGAGTGAGTGAGTGAGTTTTTATTGACTGCAGGAAAGAGATCTTGAAATAAATAAACAGAAATCTTGATTCCAGTCATGTTTTCTGTGTTGCAAATGAAGACTAAATCCAGCAAACTCAATGATATTCCCTTGAGGTAAAACTAGGGTGAGGAGAGTGGGAGCAACCCTCTGTAAAAAGGGCAGAGAAAGGGAGAAAAACGTGATCACCCTGTAATTGCAGCATGAATATGTTAACTTTCACTTCCTTTAAAAGTAAAGTGATAAAGATGTGTGAGACTTTTGGTGCTGTTTTGATTGCCTGCTGTGGTTTTGAGATGCATAACAGCTGGGCAGGGCTGTAAATTGATGAGGGGCAATGGTGTGCAAGTTGATTTCATGGCCTCCATGCAGTTTGGCTAAATTTTAATTAAAGCTTGAACATTGATTCTTATTTTTACTTTTGCCACATTTCAGGCAGCTTAGCGAAAAAAACCCTAAAATGATATATTTTAGTTTGTACATCACAAAACCACATGGAGTATGAGAAAGACCTGACCTGACTGAGGGACTGGCCCAGCATTAAATTCCTTGGCTCACCCTCCAGAGCAGGAACTTTCACTTGTTTTCATATTTCTGTGCTAAAGACAACGAGAAAAGCATTTGTACAAGATCATGTATGAACTGATTTGATTCTCATTATCATTGAGGCTTTGCAGGGTATGTTAGCAAGAGACCCAGATGCTATGGGAAGGTTTTCCCTGAGAAAACCAGGGTGTTGTCAACAAGCCTTATCATCTTACAGAACCTGCCATGAGGGAAGGGCTTCCTTACATAAAACTTAACTGCATCACTTCCTCAGAGCACTTGGTATCCAGACCTTTGCTCTCATTGAAATGCCAGCACAGGCGCTCAGCAATGCAGTGACTTATTCGTGCTGCAGGTTGAGCTGCATTAATCTCCTGAAAAAGAAAGAAAATCACTTTGGGTACCCAGTTTCTGGAAGTGCAAGGCATAAGCATCAATTCTTCCTTCAGAGCCTTCAAGAAATAGAATTTATGTCAATAAAACTGTGTTGAACCCTACTTACTGTTTTCTAACTGCTTCTTTGAGCAAAGAGCAGCTAAAGCTGTGCAGCATTATAACATTTTGCGCTGCTGCAATATTGAATTTTAATCTCCACTGTAATAAACCTCAGAGCTTTATCCTTTCCAGGGCTTTGAGTTTCATTTGGGTTCTGTGCTGTTTGGACACAGCTAGGTGGGATTTGTGGCAATGAAGAATGGCTGTAAGTTGGGAATAAGCCCAAACCCTTGTGACACTTCAGGGTACTGTGAGCGTAAGGGTATGAAGCCTTGTCAGTTCATCAGAGCCCTGGGAGGCAAAGGTTGCATCATTTGAATCTGTCACTTGTGTTATAGTTAATGCATTTAAAATAAATATCGAGTGGTATGATGTGGAGCAGAAAATTAAACAAAAAATTTCCTGGGATGTGAAACAAATTTATAGTTGGGGGTCTGCTGCAGTGCTGTTGGGGCAGGAGGGGGTTAAGATGGAAAATGTTTTGAAGACTGTCCTGTAAATGGCTTAAACTCCTTCTTTTGGGAGACTCTAGAGATGTGCTTTCATCTTCTTCCCTCTTTCTTTTCTAACTCCAAACCCTCTCTGATGCTGGGGATGTGTTGCCATGGGGGTGGCATTTCTGGTCCATATGAGAGATGGAAATTTGGGTAGCCCCTTTCTTTAGGGACATCTGGAGGGAGCCTGTTGAGGCAGAGCATGAGCTGAAGCCCTGCAAGACAGGGACAGAAGTGCCAGCTGTGCCTGGGCAGGCAGCTCCTTTGGGGCCATTGCACCCTTCATCCCAGCTCATAAACTGTGCTAATTCCTTCTCAATTTAGTGCTCTCATGAATCAAAACACAGTGATTTGTCATTCATGCTTTACCCTGGAATATGGCACTTTCAGTGCTGAAAATCTTCAGGAAAAACTTGTTTTCATCTCCTTATTTCTGTGGTAAGAAGCTTCCCTCTGTAGTTTAGTGACATATATAATGAAAAATCCCACTGCCAACAGTTGGTGAGGGGATATTGTTATCTTGACAGGCCTCCAGCAGATCTACTTTAGAATTGATACCCTGAACCGCAGAAAGGTTATTTGAATTGTCAGTAGCAAAGCACTTCCAGTGCTCAGATAACTGTCCTATTCATCATCCATCATTATAGAGAAAATATTAAAAAAAAATCCCACAAAGATAGAGGAGAGGAATTCATCCCCCAAATTCAGCCTGTAGCGTTGGTGAGCTTTTATTTATTCATTCTCTTCCTTTATCTGCTGTATTTGCTGTTCATAACGTGGATTTAGAGCAGAAATACAAATCTTGTTGTTTCTGTTGCCTGGGCTCCAAAGGGAGAGGACAAGAAGCAGTGATGTGGGTTTGTGGCGAAAATAGGAAGTTAGAGTAGATGAATTTGTGTTTTTCTCTCTGTTGGAGCCCTCAGAGTTGTAAATGCTGCAGCTGCCTTGTATAGACAGGTCAAGGTGTATTCAGAGGTTGAGCTGAATGCTCTGGTTGATTGGGCAGGTTGCTGCAATAGCATTGGAGTCCTCATCTGAGCTGTTTGTCAGGGAAAGAATTGGGCTTATCACTTTATATAGCTGGACCATTGTGTCATTAAGTGGCACAATTTCACTCTCCATAATGGAAGGCTGTAGTGGCTCCTGGAGTGCCATATGTGTATGACACTACATATGTGTGTGATTATAATAACAAAAATCCAACTGTTCTTTTGCAAACCATTATATCTACTAAGCGGAGTACTTTTGACCTCATTAAATTCTGGAGTAGATAGACTCTCATGTCAACATGTGCATGTTGTAAATGTTTCGCTTTAATCTGTTGTTTCTGGACTAATTTAAGAGTTTTCTACGTGAAGTTTCTTACTTCTTTTTAATGCATTCTTTCCCCATTAGAAGTCCTTTCTCTCCCCTGTGCATGCTTTCCTCTTCAGAAGTTAACATTTTATAATTGCAGTAACGCCCTTTAGGGTGTATGTTACGGTCTACTAATGAGATGCCTGAGAGGTCTCCTAATGACATCTGAACAACAGGCACAGCACATCATTATCAGACCATTACACACATCCTTAACAATAATAAATACTCCTGTTTTACTGTAATTACATGTGTTGTCTTTAGTGCTCAGCAAAAGGATATGAGAGACTCCACAGTTCAAGTGCAAGGTCCTGTAAATCAGCAGAGATTTCTCTGAATGCCTTTGAGGATGTGGAAGGACATATGGGGAGAATTTTGGTGTTTTCCTCTTGCTTTTGGACTGAAAATGTCATGAGAACTACTTCCCTGTGTGTGCACATACCCTCTGCTCTCTCTGTTGTAAACATCACACACCTTCTGAGTAGGGATGTTCTTGAGAGAACAGGTAACCCTAGGCAGTGGGCTCAGAATTACTTTAAAAACTCTGTGATAAAGGATGAAGCTGTCCTCTGGCAGATCCTGTGGTCTTGTGATAGAAGGAAGAGTGTCTCCAACAAGGTATCAGAGAAAACCTGGGCGCACAAATACCCAAGAGAAAGAAAAAATGTTCTTGACTGCATCCTTCACCAAGGATGGTGCACAATAGCCTTTGTAATACACATTGCTGGCCAGTTTTCCTGTGCATACTTCATATAGATAAGACACCACACAGTAAAAATGAAAGATACCTTTACCAGCGAGTCAGATTCATGAAATCCCAAGCACTGAGTGATAGTGAAGCATTCCTTCTGACAGCAGAGCCAGTGAATTGTTTGGAAAGTGTTTCGGAGCAGAACAGAATCAGCAAAATTTACATTAGTGCCAGAGGACTTTAACGTTTATTAAAGCTTCCAAATAACACATTTGCTATCTAGAAGTATTTGATAGATGTACCAGTCAGCCATAAAAAAGTGAGCATTGGTTACTTCCCAGAGGAATCCAGACAATTTTGCTTTCTCTAATAGGACTAAGGTAGAAGTTTGTAAAGTGTCAAACTGCAGCTTGCATAGCATCACCAACTGAAACAGGCACGATGAGCAAATGTCCTGTTTAGCTAACAAAAGCCTGTTTGGTTTGGTTACTTTAAATTAAGAGGTCTCTGCATTAGTGAAGACATTTTCCATGTAGAAATGACAAATAAGTGTTTGCTGCAGTGATAGGCAGGCCTGGCTGCCTGCACGCTCAGACTGATGGACCAAGACTCTTCCACATAACTGCTGAAGTGAAGAGCGAGTGAAGCTAATTATCACTGTAGTAATTAACTCTTCCAGTTCATGATGACAGGTGGTTTTGTCATATATGGTGTCAGATGCTTCAAATGGCCAGAAGGACCGTGTATTTCTCTCCTGCAGATCACTCAGGAAGATTTGGCTTCAGTGTTAACAAAGCAGCACTCCCCAAACATTAATGGTCTGACAGGTTAATTCCCTTCATTTAAAAATAGCAGTCTCTGGTGCAAAGAATTAAGTTAAAGCACAGCATCAGGTGTAAACTGGTGCTTGCAGCAGATGCATTGTAAAAGATATTACTGGCTTTCAAACAACTCCTCTTCTTGATGTATTTGGGTTGGGTTTTCCCTTGTCTGTGGGCGTGTGCATCAAGCCAAGGGTGATAGCTCTTAACTTCTTGTCCATCTCCTGCTTTTGCTGCCTCTGTATTGAGGCTGTAATCCATCACTGACACAGCATCTGATGCTACTGTGTATACAGATAGAAGAGTCCCAGCAGATCTGTTGCGCCGTGTTTGTTCTGCTGTTCGTGTTTTGGCAGCACTTGAGGCTTTAAACCCATGCCAGGAGCTCTCTGAAAGCACAGTGAGAGCCTTATCTCAGAGCCTTTAAATGGACTGGACAGACATGGACGGGGAGAAGTCTGTAGATTAGTGCAGACTGCTCCCAGCACCCCAAAATTCCCTGCTGACCTACAGCTGTCCCCCAAATACTCCTTCATAGCCAATCACAATGAAACCACGCTGATCAGAGCCTTCCTGCCATGGCTGGTGGCCCAAAGGGTCAGCCCATGGAAAGAAACCTGTCAAAAGCACAAGGAAATATGTAAAATGAATACCATGTAGTTAATTCTTGCCAAAAGCAGAGTGTTTAGTTTTACCACTCTGTACAGACTGTGTGGAGGTTCCTGGAGAGTCCCATTGTGCTGCCATCAAGCAGCACACGCAGCATCAGGGCTCTGGCATGGATAATTTCACCCCAGAGAGTCAAATGGAGATGTCAGTCATACACAGTTGGTTTGCCTTTAATTACCTTTCATTTCCTGAAGTGATGAAACAGAAATTCAAGTCTGGATTTATAGAGAACATCCCTGTGTTCAGGAGTGCTGCTCAGCTGTTACTATCTGGGAGTGTGTCTTTTCATAAATAGATCTTTTTACTTTTCTGTTGATTTTTTTGTTTTGTTTTCTATATTGGAAAACAGTATTATGCAGTATTCCTTATGGGTCTGATTGAGAATCCCCACCACCCACCTTGCACCTGCCCAGTCGCCTCTCTTGTCTTATTTTCTCTTTCTTACCCTTTATAAAATCCTCACTGTCTTCCCAGGCTCTTTCAATACAGTGTTTCTCAATCACTGAAGTAATTCATTATGCTATTTGTTTTAAGTAATCTGAAGTAATTAGACATTCTTAGGCTAATTTTGTTGTTATTGTTAAAAGACCTGTAGAAGGGACATTTTCCTCTCCTGCTCCCCTCCTCCCTTGTCTTCACCTTAGGATGCAGCATCACTAATTCAGTTTAATAGCTTTTAAAAAGCAGAACAATACAATCTGAAGACAAAATATAATTTAGACAGAGTCACAGTCACAGAGAGTTGAGTGTGTGACAGTGTGTGTGTAAGATCACATCTCTGTGTGAAGTAATAGATTTATAGCAGAGTGGGCTGTGTTTTGAGTAAATTAATCATTAGAAACAGACAGTTTTCAGTATAGGACTCATGTATAATTCACTCAGGATTTCTGTTATATTTACACTCAATAGTTCAGACAAGTGTTATAGGAGTTGTGAGTTGTTTGCCTTGACTCTGTGATGTTCCTTCATCTGCATTGGTGTTCATGACTTTGTTTCTTCCCTCTGGTTTGACAATAGTTTTTAATTTTTTAACACAAAAAAAGCAGCTAATACTCAGCAGGGAGCAAATATAATCAGAATAGCCTTGTTTGCTTTTGTGCTTTCCCAGCCCAGGCATTGCTGTTAGTTACATCTTCTTTATGCTAAATAGTTTTTGGGAATGCTATGTGGGTGGATCTTTGGGAGAGATGTCCTGGTGGAATGAGAGCAATCATCCACCAGATCATCTAGAAATCCCTGGCACAGGAATGTGTTTGAGCTCTGCAGTATCACCTGGTAGTACCAGGGAGGGTCTGAGCCACCTCAGGAGGTGAACACTGAATTTTGGAAAAGCCACCCACTGCTGACTAGAAGCCAAAGGTTCTTGCAAATGTGGCCATGGTCATTTTGTTGCCACCCGTGGAAGGATAAAATTCCCAGAAAAGAGGGAAAACCCAGTCATTCAGAATGGAAAATGAGCTGCCTTAGCCGTTGTATCCCACAGCTCCTCAGAGGGGACAGGTATAACGACATGAGATGAGCACAACAGCTGAACAGACCTGGGAAGGGGACATGTGGAATTTAAGGCTTACAGTTTGATGTACCAGATATATGTGAAACAAAATTTAGTGGATAGAAATTGAAGCTAAACAAATTAAAAATAAAATATGTTTGCCCATTGAGACTAAGTAATCATTTGAAAAATTGCTCTTAGATGTTTAAATTAGGGCTGGAAGCCTTCCTGGGTGGTGTGCTGTAGAGCAAACAAATTATGGAGTTGCTGCAGGGAAAATCTTGTTGAACTCGGTGCAGGAGGTCAGAGTGTGCACATAATCCCTCTTGGCTTTAAAAATCTATAAATCTGTGGCACACTGCCTAGGTGGTGATAGGCACTTGATAAGTTATGTTTATCATGTGTTTTCCCACCTGCAGGCTTCCTCCTGCCTCCCTCCCTGGGGCTGCTCCTGCTCCCTTCCAGGCAGGACACAAATCTAGAACTTGCCTTTGGACTTGGCAAACCAAGTTGTAATTCTTGGGCTTCCCAAGAAAGGCTGAGAATTCATCCATCTCTTTCTGTGCATTTGGGGCTGAGGCATACGATTCATTTAGCTTTATGTAGTTTGGAAGGTAATTGTTTAAGGTAGGAATAGAGTTTGTGTTTATAGAACTGGGAATTAACATTCTCATGCTGTAAGTTTTTAATATATTTTTAAAACTCACAGAGTAATAGATGGGTGCTTTTTCTTGTAATATAATGAAATATTGAAACAAATATACACTGAGGCAAGCTTTAACTCTTCCAGGTTGTAAATGTCTATTGTTTAATAGTATCTACTTCATGGCATGTATTCCATTCCATTTCTGTGATAAATTTGGTGAGCTCCCAGTTGCTGCTAAATTATATATGGATACCTGATAAATGTATATCTTATTAGCTGAAACACATCCCTAAGATAAGCAAGTTAGTTTGGATTTTTATTGTTAATTGAATTTTTTCAGCAGAGGCAACTAAAGGATGTTCATGAATTTGCATGATGTTAAACATCTGCTCCTCTTAGCAGGAACTTCACCAGGGTTTCACTTAACCTGTAAATTCAAATCAGGAATAAAACAGGTACTCAGCCTTTGAGGAGCTTGGCTGTGTGTAAAGGAGGCGGGCAGGCAATGCTGTGAGGGAACAGGATGTAATTAGCAGCATTGCCTAAATGTCACATCTGTGGTGTGTGGCTTCCTCTGTGCACGGAGATGGTCTTCAGTGATGTTTGGAGACAGCAGAAGGCTCCCTGTGTTATTGTCAAGTGTTATAGGAGTGCTGCAGTGGGGTTACATGCAGTGTAATTGCTGCAGAACACAGCCTGGTATTTTATAGGAAGCTTCCTCTGAATGATCAGAAGTTAAATGGTTGTTAGCACAGATTTTTATATATTAAGATTTGGGTTAATTTCTCTTCATCCTAAATCGGTTTGCTCAGACCTTGTATAGAATTGTGCAATCATTAAGGTTTGAAAAGACCCCCAAGATCATGAAGTCCAAGCTTCAGCCAAATATCCCCATTACCACTGTCCCATTGCAAAGTGCTGCATCTGCTCATTTTTTGAACTCTTTCAGGGATGAGGACTCTGCCTCTTTCCTGAGCAGCCTGTTCCAAGGTTTAACCACTTCTCCAATTTTTTCCTAATATCCAACCTGTAGTATTTACAGCCTATAAAAATCAGAGTTGGGAAGATTCAAAACTCACAGATATCTCTAAATTGGAAGAAATTGTCAATTCCAAAAAGGTTTCTTGATGTTCTCCCCCTGCAGCTGCACTTGCTCAGAGGAGTCTGTTCATGTAAATTGTTGAGAAAAGCGGATATTTTCTTCTTTCCAATCACACAGGAAGATTGGGAGGAGAGTCTAGCCAAACTCTCCATGCATGTGAAGAAACAAGCAATTAAAAGAAAAGGAAGATAGATAGAAAGAGACAGAAAAAAAATTGCATGGTAGAATGGGGATTTGCAAGGAGACCCCTGAAGAACTGAAGTCATCTTTAATTTTCCTGTCCCCATGTAAACTTACTCTGTTGAGTCAAATAGGCCGTAAGACATCAGATCATTGGGGTAAAGAGTTCACACAGTGTCTCACTCTGAGAGCAGTCTGATCTTTTGGGACCACATTTCCACTGTTCAGCCAACACTTTCATTTTGTCTGTAGGAAAATGGGCTGGTGCAGGTGAGGAATTTTGCCATTAATGGCACAAGAATTAAGGAGCCACAGTCAGAAATCTGTAAAATTTTAGTTTAGTCATTTTCTGATCCTTCTAGCAATGCCAGATAAAGCCTGGGTGAAATACAATGAAAGGGCTGTTTTGAAAACAGAACTCATCTCCAACCCCTTTAATTTTGTCTAGAAATGTTATTTTCAGTAACGATATCTTTTTTGCCCTATAGATACGGATGAGAAAACAAATCTTAGCGCTCTCATCTCCTGCACTGAATTTCTTCCTGGACCTTGAAAACTGCCATAGGAACAGCTGAAAATAGTCAGCATGGGCTGAGAGGAACTGTCAAATAAAATGACACCTCTGATGCCTCCTGCCTTAGAAATGACACTCTTCAGCCTGCTCCAAACTGCTCTTTATTACCACATATGGTGGTGCTGAAGGGTTGCCTAGAAAATTAGTGCCACTGGAGTTCCCCCTTCAGTGGTGGGTGGTTAGTGCTGGGTTGTTATCCTCCTCCCCCACGGGGACAGTGAGCGGGAGCACTGTCCTGCCCTGCTGGGTGGATTGCAGGCAGGTGATGGTGGGATCCAGGAGCCAAAGGGGGCTGGCAGCTCTGTGTGGGATCCCGGGTTGTTATGTCCCATCTCACCTGCAGTCGGTGGTAACACACTGAGTCTAATCCCACGCTGGGAGTGGCAGCACAGCTGCAGATTCTCAAGGGCTGGAGCCCAGATCTGAGAGCATACGGACTGGGTATCCATACTCCAGCTGTGTGGGGATGCCACTCAGGGAAAACTTGTGGAGGGGTCACAAGAAGTTTGAATCTCTGTCTGCTTTCTTGTGTGTTTCTTGATAATCACACACTCTTATCCTTAGCCTGGATGCTAATGGCTGCACAGCTTGTCTCATGGATTTTAGGAGGAGCTGCAGGTGCCACCTGCCATTCTTGCAGCCCGTGTAGTTTTGCTGAAAAGTAGCTCAGGAAGCAGTGGGACTCAAATCCTCTAAAGACTTCTGTGTGTGTTCAGGCTCACATCTGCTGTCAGGTGATCTGCACACCAAGGTCTCAGAGATTGGTGCTCTGTGGGTGTTATCAGATCATTTTTGATATTTAAAGAAGTACTGACATTTCGAGTAATCATTGTATTGTAAGGCACCTTGCACGGTAATATTTCACTGGGAGATTAGTTTCCCCATCAAAGCAAGCTCTTCACTTCCTCATTTTATTTTTATTTTGTACCCTGCATTCCTTTGAAGGACACTTTCATCTCCAGCCTTGCTGTCCCTCTGTTATCTGCTTTTACTCAGAACTGGGTTGAAGATTGCTGTGGGATCCAAGTGTAAAAACCTGCAGCAATTCACAGAAACCAGGAGTAAAATTTTTAAAGAGGACAATTATTGAGGGAGCTGGATTAATGGTCTGTCATCACAATTTAGCCACATTCACCACTGACCTTTCACAGGGAGGATGCTCTTGATAAATGTAGATCATTACTGAGTTCTGACATAAAAACATAATGGCATTCTGTGTTTCTTGGCAGTCTGATCAATATTTTATCTGCCAAAGCATGCAGAAGTGCTAAACAGGATGAATTAAGTTGCTGCTGCAAAACAAGAAGCAGCATTGCTTGGAGTGAGCAGAGCATGTAAATTTGACAGTTATTTGCCACATTTTAGCAATCAGACCTTCATATGCTGGATTTTTCTTTTACTCTTCTTCTGTCTTATTGTTTTTCTTTCCCTGTATTTTTTTCTTTTTTAATTCAAACAGTTCCAGGCTTCACTGGGCTTGAAAATGCTCTAAACTGGTAAGAAGAGCTTGTTTCTTTGGAGATCTTCCCCAGCATGAAGAGGGAAATAATGGACTGGAATTGAAGAATCAGTTTAGGGCATGACAGAATAGCAGTTTTGGGTGTCTCTGTGTGTGTTGGTTCCCCAGCTGTGTGGTGGGGATGGTGCCTGAGTACACACAGAGGGTCAGCTGGCAGTACCACACAAGCACCTAGAACATGTGATGGCATTTCTGATGTTTAGAAACAGGGAAGGAAAGGAACACTTCAAAACCCATCTCTGAAGAGCAGTGGGGGTCAGCTAAAATCATAGATTCAGAAGATCCTGAGTTAGGAGGAGCCCACAAGGATCATTAAGCTCTTGGCTCTGCGCAGGATAACCCCAGAAATCCTACCATGTGCCTGAGAGCATTGTCCAAATGCTCTTTGCGTTCTGCCAGCCTTGGTGCCGTGACCATTCCCCAGAGCCTGTTGCGGTGGCCAACCCCCCTCTGGGGGAAGAGCCTTTTCCTGACATCCAGCCTAAACCTCCCAATGCAGGTTGCAATTGTGAGCAGAATCCAAGTGCCTGGGAAGCTCTAACAAGGAAACCAAGCTGAGAGACATCCATTAGCAAGACCTACCAAGGAGAGCAGCCTGAGATGAGATAAACTGCTAATGATGAGCAAAGAAAACTGCTGGTGGCAGTCAGCAGAGAGAGAGGAGGATGGGGACAAGTGAGAGGGCACACAGACAACTTTTCTGACACTCTTTTTGTTTAACAGTCATGTTTGTAATCCTGAAAGAACAGAAAAGTAGGTGGCAGAAGCCTAAAGAGACGGTATTTAGTAGATAAAGTTGGTAGATCCTTGGCACAGTGTAAGAAGATTACAGATGTCAGGACAGCAGGAGAGGGTGAGAGGGAGAGGAAATACAGAGCTTTTCTCTCCAAGACCTATAAACCAGCTCAGTGTAAGCAGTCTCTGAGGAATTTAAGTTAAAAGATAAAATAATAGTGCCTAGTAAATGAGGGGAAGGATCTTTGCTGCAGAAGAATCTCACTGTCTTTGGTATTGTCTTTCCAGATGTTTTGAGTAGCCTGAATGTGTCTCCTCCGTAACTTGGCTGAGCAGGCAGTGTCTTTTCTAGGATGCTCCCAGCATCCATGTCTGGTCACTGAAGCACCTTAATTTGTTTGAAATAAATAGCAGTAGGTCTGGGTTGTGCAGCAGCACATCAGCTCAGACGTCCCAAGCATAGATAATTTCTGAGCCAACACTTTGGCCAGACTTAGTATAAAGATATAGTTTCAGGTCAGAGTACTTCAACTGACCTGGAGAAGTTTTCCCTCTGTTATTCCACTGCAGTAAGAATAAGTATATAAATTATACATATATACTTACATATGTATGTTACAGTTGTAGTGCATTTTTCTATTGATCTTTTAGTTCAGTCAAAGGAGCAAATTTTCAATCTCACCCTGGAACAAAACTCTATTGCTTTTCGTTCTTGTGTGCTGCTAAACAGCTCAGCACTGCTGGGCCCTGACCAACTGCTTCTGCACCACTGCAGCCCTCAGATGTCTGGGATGTCAGGGAAAACATGCAAAGGTGTGAGACCGATGCAGTCTGTCACATCCACACTGTGGAGAGAGGCTTGGGAACCACTTCCAGCAGAGCTGGAGAGTGTGATTTTCTCCAGAAGGAAGTGAAGGTAATGAAATTTTGGGTCAGATTTGACAGGGGCCAGAAGAACCTTCTGACTTTCTTCCTGCAGCATATGTTAGCAACATGTGAAAAAGGACTTAATTTTTAAATAAGAGACACAATTGTCTTACTGCTGGTTTTCTTTGATGTGTTTACCATGGACTGGCCTCACCCTGCTGTGCAGGATGGGGGTCTGCTGGATCCACAACCCTGAACATAGCAACAGTGTGATGGGGCAAAATGTATTAAGAGTTTATAGCAGGATTTGGGAATTGCTGCCAGTGGCTATCACCAGCTCTGTCCTTCTGTGCTTTGCTTTATTTTACTCTTAGTGCCCATCACACTTGCCTGGAAGCTGCAGTATGGCTGTGACCCCCCAAATGGGCACATTTACCTCGGGCTGGCTTGCAGCCCAGATCAGCGTGTAGTTTTTCAAGAAAAGCAGTTTTATGGTGGCTTTGTTTTCTGGGCATGGAAGAATCCAGGAGGGTTGTAATTCAGTGAAAGGAGATCACTGTCTCCTGGCTCACACCATGCTTGAGGGAACTGGGGGGCTCAGCCTAAGAAAAGGAGGAGCAGGGGAACTTTTTCACTCTCTATAACTACATGAAAGCTGTAGCCAAGAGAGAGTCGATCTCTTCTCCCAAGTAGTAAATGACAGGATGAGATGAAATGGCTTCAAGTTGTACCAGGGGAGGCTTAGGTTGAGTATAAGGAAAAAATTAAGGATTTTGAAAAGCTTGCCTCCATCCTGCCCAGGATCCTAGTGGAGTCCTCATCCCTGCAAGTGTGAAAAAAAGCCCCATGTGGATGTGACACTTGGGGATGTGGGTTAGTGCTGGGCTTGAGGGAGGAAGGCTGGGAAAGCCTGGCCCGGGTAACAGCAAGTATCTGCAAAAAGAAGTCCCAGCTGTTGAAAACAAAACTTGTGGAGGGTGTAAAGGAAGAACTGCTCTGGCATGTCCTTGTGGGGAGCACAATGTAAGTGGGTCAGCCCACCCAGGTGTCACCGTGTGCGTTGCCTGTAGTTGTGCTGGTGCTCACTAATGGAAACCACAAAGCAGAAACAGAAGTGGAAGAAAATTAAATTGCTTTCCCTATCCTCATTAGCCCTAGATACATTTCTGGGATTAACTTTTGACTGAAAATAAAATTCCAGCACAGAGAAAAAATATTATTGCAGTAGCTAAAACAGTATTTACAATAGAATAGCTTGATTAAATGGATACAGTAATCAGGTTTTCTCTTAAATAAGCTGGTGATTGAATGGGAAAAAAAATTCATACTGCTTTCACAAACCATCAAATGACATGGTTGGGAATAAAGAAGTCAACAATAATAAACACAGCTAATAGTAGCTGCATAGCCTTGTTTTTTTCTGTAAAGCAAGACTGATCCCAAGTGGGACCCAGTGCTTTTTGGAGGTTATTTAGAGGGAAGGAAAAATTTATCAGCTGCTTAATATCCCTGAGCAGCAAGAAACTCTCCAAACTAGATGGGACTGAGTTCAGGGTAGGAAATAAGCCTTGTCTTGCAGTTCTTGTTCATGTAGCAGGAGGGTACTGACCTGACTGGTGAGCATATGTTCAGCCTCTGCGTCCTCTCTCACCTTCTCAAGTCATGGTGCTTTTGAAGTTGTGAACACAAAATATGAAGGGTCAAAAAACACTTGACAGTAGATGGGTTTGCTATCAGAGAAATGCCTCTCACCTGGAATTTTAATTGGGTTTTGGTTGGAGTGGGACCAAGAGGTCCAAAATGTTGCGGCTCAGCAAGAAAAGGACAGGAACATTAGTTGTCACTGTGCCAGAGTCTTCTGTTATTTTTCAGAGGAATAATGTTTAGAGTCTTTGGGGAGCTGATCTACAAGGGTATTGTACCTTAAACTGAGGTGGGACCATGTTCTCTTAGTTTTAAGATTAAATCTTAGATTAAATCCAACAGGATCAGTGATGGGATTTAAAAGAAAAAGGTTGTTTTAAAACCAGTATTGCAGAGAGTAAAGCTATTTACATTATAGGGAAATTACATTATAGACATAAGGACATCTGAGGGGAACAGCTGAAGGTGCTGATGCTGGTGGTGGGGTATGGTTGGTGCCCACAGAGTGTGGGACAGCTGAAGCCTGAGGGTGCTCCAGGATCTGCTCCAAGGCTCCTGCAAGGCACCAGCCTCTGTGCTCTGCACTAAAGCAAACAGATTTGCACAAAAAGACAGTTGTCATTTCTCATTCTGCTGAGCTCTGCCAGAGAACAGATGAACAGAAAAGGGTCATACTATATTATACCACTCTGGGCATGTGGATGGATTTCCTTGAGGAGGAGGAGAGCTCTGGAAGAGCTGAATGCTGCAGGCACAGCATGAGCTTTCAGGGTCAGGAGGGTTCAATCTGATTTCTTCAGCCATGCCAGAGTCACTTCAGGGACAGTGAGGTCCCTGCTCAGGGGCAGGACAGTGTTTATTTCAGCCTGGAGCAGGGTGATGAGAGTGGGCACTAGTGACACCACAGCCCTGCACTCCTCACTGTCCTTCCTTTGGCCCTCTACCACCCCCGGCTGCCTCTAAGGATTCCTTAAGATCAGCCCCATGTTTGATATAGGGTGACACTCTGAGGTAACATTTACACTAGTGGAACTTTTTCAACATCAGCTTCAGGTTTATTTTTAACTTTATGGGTTAAATTCATTCATATAGAAAAGGATAAAGCCAATTTAATATTTGTGGGAGATAAAAAACTGAGTGTGGAAGTCTGTAACTGAAGCCCTATAAAATCTGGAAGGCAACATGCTGAAGAGCATCCCTGACAGCAGGATTTAGAAAATCTGCCAGCTATTACAAAAGGTAACGACTACAGGAGCTCCTCAAGCTCAGAGCTGAGTGGAGCTGAATATGCAGACATATGTGCCTAATTTCTCCCTTTAGGACCTCAGTGCTGTGAAAAGATCGAGGTAAAAGCACATGGTCCAGTAATGCTGTCTTGTCTCTCAGGTGAGAGCTGCACAATGGCAGAGTACAGCCGGCTGAAGAGCATCCTGCTGGACCTGCAGGCTCGGCGGCAGAGCCCGCCCAGCAGCCTGGCCAAGGACAGAACAGCCCAGAAGCGCTTCCTAATTGAGGAGCTGTTTAAGCACCTGGATCTGAACAGTGATGGGCACCTCAGCAGCTCTGAACTAGCTCAGGTGGGTTTATTGTTCAGTGAAAATGGAATCGTGAAGTGGGTTTTCATTTGAAGTGTGAATTGAATGTAACACAGCAGCACTCATGTGGGAATGGTCATTTGTACCTGTCCAGTCAGCAGCAGGTAAAGCAGGAAAATCTAACACGGTCAACAAGTCCCTCTCTGCATCTCCCAGGAGTCAGTGTTGCCTCAAACATTTGAAGCTCATCTCCAAACAAAAAATACGGCAGTTTTCCAGCCCCATCCATACTCCTCAAAATAGATAATAATTCTTCCTCTGCTAACTGACATCCTCTGAAGTATTTCCAGTTAGCCAGCTTGGGGAGAATTAATTTAGATTTTTAGGTGCATGTAAGTTGGGCAGAAATCTCCCAGTTCTTCTCCCTGGCTTCTGAACTTTGCATTGGCATAGAGTAATGTGACAGCAAAATTGGAATGTTTTTCAACAGGTCTATTGTCCTAAAATCCGTGGGCAGATGTTGAAATGTTGATTATCAGAAATTGATAGAAAAGATAAGAACTTGAAAAAACCTGCTATTTCTGATTTCAGGCATGGTGTGCTGTTGGAATTAATCTCATAGGTAAAGTGAACCAAACAGCCATCCTGGGCACTTGATCTGGGTACTCTTTGTCCTCAGCTTGCTCTTTGCACGTCCAGACCTGGGAAAACAGTCCTGTAAAATGTCTTTTCTATTCCATTATGTCATCCATGAGAAGAATTAGAAGCAAATGCCTTCTAAGAGCTGTTTGGAAGCCAGTCTTATCTGGGACCTATTCCAGTTTCCAGAGCTGCTCCTTCATAGAATTATGGAATGGTTTGGGTGGGAAGGGACCTTAAAGCTTATCTTATTCCAGCCCCTGCCATGGTCAGGGACTCCTGCCACTAGACCAGGTTGTTCAGGGTAAGTTCACCCTTGAGTGTCTCCTCTGCACTGTTACTTCCCAGGGAACACAGAGTGTGTTGCAGGCACGAGCCTGCTCCTCCCTGAGCTCACTCCTCTCCAGGACAGTTTGTGCTGTGTTTTAATCCTCAGGCTGTTGACAGGATGCTTGATCATTTCTACACAATGCAAAGTGTCAGTGTAAATTCCCTTAGATCTCGATGCTATGAATATATGCAATATTTCCTCTGAAGGCAATGATTTTTTCATAAAGACATGGTAGCTATAAGAAAACACTTTCATCTGAATTCAAAGCCAGCTTTTACATAGTGGCATCTAAGTGTCTGTTCTACGCTCCAGTTTTTTTGCCCTTTGTACATGAAACTTATTTTATTGGGATTTTAAAACTCTCATGGAAATAAAGGTTTGGCAGCCTGCAGGCAGTTGTTACTGCAGAGGAGCACAAACAGTGTTGTAGGGTCTGCCTCAAAGATCCTCTGGGCTTTGTTTGCAGATGTGCCTGGAGCCCAGGTCTCTCTCACAAGCGCAGGCACAGACACTGGCTACTCCTATTTTAATTCTACACACTATTATCAAAATCAGTAAATGTGCCTGAACATCCGGAGCCCACCACAGTTCGATGGACCAGAATAAGTTCAGCTTCAGCCAGGAGCTCTCTCACCCACACAATTCTCCACACAATGTGGCCACCTGCATGGCTGAGTTGACAGTGAGATCACCTCTCAAAAGACAAAATAATTCCTTTTAATGCACAGTCTAGATAAGCCATGAGTGCTTTTAATCCTGAGCTGAGTGGCTCTGGTCTTGGGTCCCTTGGCTGAGTCCCAGCCAGGCTGGGGACACATCTGTGGGGCAGCTCTGGGTTCTCACAGCAGCAGGATTCACACTTTATTTGTAGCGTGCCAACTCTTTATCTTTCTCTTTAACAAGATGATTTTTATGTGCTCTTACAAAACTGGTTTATCCACCCAGGTTTCAAGGGACATTTTTTAGGTAATGAGCAATTTTTAATTACCCAAGTTATAGTCTTAACAGAACTCTTTCTTAGGTAGATTTGTGATTGATTTGCATTGGCTGCCTATTTTGAAGCTCTCTGCAACTTTAAATTTCCCCTAAAGAGGGGAATTTCATTGCCCATGGGCAGAGGAAGCTGAGCTAAACGTGATGCAGTGAGATCTTGTTCCCTCTGACTGCTGGATGAGCTGGTGCTGTGCCTTTGCTTTGTTTTATGTAAAAGAAAAATAGTCTCTCGAGCACTATAACCTTGTCTGCAAGCAAAAACTCAAGGCAGGTAACTTGCACTGCTGCAGTAAAAAGCAATTTTTAAGACCTGGAGGTGGATCTTTAGGAGGCTCATTGGAGAGGGATTCACCCCAAAGGAGAGTCTCTCCAGAGGGGATGGTCCTTCATTGATGCAGCACCCATTTGTTCTTGGCAACAGAATTGCTTTGAGCAAAACACATGGCCCATGCCCTTCTATTCAGAGCTGGTTTGCCTCCTGTCTGCTGGTAGACCCTATCCAATATTTTCCCTCTGGACTCAACAGTGAAATTCCCATGTAGTTTTGCAACCATGGATATATAAAGCTATTAACAATGGTGGTAATTGGAAGGTTGTTTCCATTTAAATCTTTAATGTATTTTAAAGTCAGATTCATAGGTCTACTATGTGTGTCACAGCTGAAGTATTTTGTTTTCCACTGTTTTTTTTTTCCCTGATGTTAAACCAAAAGGACTAGTAAAAACTTGTCAGTTTTATGAAAAGTTAATCAATTTTCTATACAAAGGGTAGACAGAGGGAAATTTCTGTCTTTAGAGGATTGATCTTGGAAGTTATGGTTGGTCTCACTTTTATTGAATATTTTTTTACTTGCTAGGTGAAGGGTCATTTTTTTAGCATTATTACTTTAAATTGGTTCAACATAATGGGTCAAGACTAGAATAGTAAATAAAAGAGTCCCTGGCCTACAGGAAAAAGCTCTCCTGTTTGGAAGATGGAACAGTTCAGCAGTTTTCTTCATGTTCTACAATAAATTCAGAGAACCAAATGAAATGTTGGAAAAAAACAAAAGAAGCAAACTGTCAGGGGTTGGAAAAGCACATCAGTGTTGGGTACACCATCCACTATTGCCTGTTCTAGTCCTAATATCAGGGATTACAATTTTGTCCTTAATTACAGAGGAGAAAAGAAAAGCAGACTTTTCTTTTTCTCTGTAGAATATTTATTTTTCATTCCCTTTTCAAAACGAAAATGCATTTCTGTCCTGCTGGTAGAGGAAGGGGGGCTCTTCAGTCAATGGTTCTTGAAGTGCTGCAGGAACATGAATATCTTGATAGAAAGCAAACATGTAATGACAGATTATCCATCTATCTATCTATCTATCTATCTATCTATCTATCTATCTATCTATCTATCTATCTATCTATCTATCTGTCTGTCTGTCTATCTATCTATCTATCTATCTATCTATCTATCCATGTCCCCAAAGATAATTTCATGGAAAATCTGCCAGGTGAGCCAGGCCAGGAGTGTGTAGCATTACCTTACATGTTACCTGTTCTCTTTGCTACAGCTGATGAAGAAGGAGGGCCTGGAAGGTGATTTGCTGGGCTGTACACTTGAGGACCTTCTCCAGTTTGATGATTACAATCGCGACGGCCGCCTGACCCTGCAGGAGCTCTACACAGCCTTCCGTGAGTCCCTGCTTTGGTCTGTCCTGGGTGCTTGAAGCACATGAATATCTGAGGGCACTGTTGTCTCCCTAGACATGGTCAGCAAGACAATCCCTTTTTTGTCTTTGATGCCATGAAAACTCTTTGGAAGGTTTGTTTCCAAAGGTGTCTGTGCTCCACAGCATGAGCGTGAAGCAGGAGGTTGGTATAAGTGTGTCAAGTTTATTGTTTTCTTCTGTGCTTTGTTGTGCTTCTTGTTGATGGCAAGGGAGAGATGGTGGCCTGGCCAAGGTCTGTAGACCTGAGTGTGTGGTTTGATTAACCGCAAAGAAGCAAGATGGAAACCTGTCCAAAGGTCCTGTGGTAATAGGAGTTTGTTTGCTGTGGGGATGGTGTTTACTGAATATATTGCCTGGAAATTATGGTCTCCACATTTTGTTTCCAAATGTGTATTAGAGTGTGCAATTGTGATACAAATCTCAGCATCCTGTGTAAGCATCTGGGGATCACAGAGCTACTTAAACAGTGGGATATAATAAATACTTGTGTTATCCCATTTGTCTTCATAAATTTATGTTTTATTGCTTTAAGTATTTGTTGAAGTCCTTCCTTGGAAAAAGCCCACACTGTCTCCTTCATCTGAGTGATAAAAAATTGTATTGTTGCCTGTTCCTTTGGGATACTAAAGAAAAAGGGAAATGGGCAGGATTATTCAGTAATCAGGATAGTGAGATGCAGAGAACTTGGCTGTGGTTAAGACATTGTGGCTAAAACTGAAGCAGGATTCAACCATTGACTCTGTTGAGTTCAGGGAAAGGGCCAATAAAAAGCTGGTTACCCCTTAAGCAGGATTCTTTTCTAAAGAGGGTAATGTCTGTTTTCTTGATTTACAGCTTTTCATTAAAAAAAAAAAAAAATCGATAATAATCACAGAATGGTTTGGGTTGGAAGGGACCTTAAAGATTATCAAGTTTCATTCCCCTGCCATGGACAAGGACACCTGGCACTAGACCAGGTCACTCCAAGCCCCGTCCAAGCTGGCTTTGAACTTCCAGGGATGGGGCAACCTCAGTCCTCTGGGCAACCTCTGCCAGGGCCCCACCACCCTTACAGGGAAGAATTTCTTCATAAAATATCCAATCTAACCTGTGCTCTGTCAGTTTGAAGCTATTCCCTTGGTCCTATCGTACCATGCCCTTGTCAGAAGTCCCTTTAAGTTCTCCTGTAAGCTGCCTTTAAATATTGGAAGGCTGATTAAAGTGCTTGAAGATTAGCCCCAGTTGTCACCATGGACCTGTTTGAACCACACATGCATTTAGTTCAACACAGCAGATATACAGTAAAACATAAAATCTCATACATTAAGAAGGCATAAAGTGTATTAACCCAGCTATAAAGGCTTGACACGCAGTTATTTGGGAGTATATTTGGATCAACGAGTTCTCAAAGTCACATCAACTTAAACCTAAATTCCAAGAATTATTTCTATGGGTTTTGGTTCAGTGAATTTTAAGCAGGCAATGAAGATAAGACAAGTACAAAATATTAACCAATTAATAGCGATAGTATTGATAAACTGCAAAACTATTGTAAGAGAACACAAGGTGTAGCAATGACTGTTTGTCAAAGAGTTTTGTATTTGAACAGAATTGTTCACCATCTGAAGCTGATAACCAGACTGACTTCTCCATTTGCAGTTTTCCCAGAATCCCAATTTTTATTGAGCCAGTAGTGGCTCACCTGCTTTTAATTTAGAACCAAAGTTATTGCTTGCAACTTTTGAAATTTTGGGGAACCTGGAAGCAAATTTAGTGCCTGGTTGAAGTATATTTTTTCCCTTTACTTTATTAAATGATCTAGGAAAAAAATCTCAAAAATACTTTAAACACTTAAGGGCACACTTTGGTTTATGAAAATTTTGTTTATAAGATTTCTGCTTTGTTATGAGTCAGAATTTGGCTTGCAGCAGTAATTTAAAAGTGCAGTATCCTGCACATTTCCCCTATTTTTGCCTATTAGAGAAATCTTTTTATTGCTCGAAGTTCACCCAAGCCGTGAATTGTGGCTGCCACAGGCTGGCAGCAAGATATGGGCACGGCTGCTCAGCAAGTAACATAATTACCAGAATTCAGTGACATCAGAAAGTCTCAATCTAATTTATCCTCTCACAAACTCTGTCACATCTGTTTTGGTGCTCTGTGCTCTGGTGGAGTGTTGCAGTGTTGGAAAGGTTTGAAAATGACCTTGATAATGTGAAGAGCTTCCCAATTTGACATCCTTGTGCTGCGTTAGAAGTTGCATTTCATTTTAGGGAGTCTTGTGGCCTTGTTGTAACTCACAGAGCCACAAAATGGCCTCTTTCTCTCACTCCAAGTGTGTCTCTTGCTTTCTCATGACCCATCCTTTCTCTCTAAGACCCTCAGGGACCCAAAGGTTATTTTTCTCCCCCATCATGTGGATCATCTGTAAATAAATGAGAAGTGCATGGATGAGAGAAATTCAGAGTCTTACATTTTCTGAAATGTGGTTTTACCAGTACAAGCACTACATCTAATAAGTGCTGTTTTTAATCATGACTTCTAACCATGCTAATAATTTTCATACAAAATTTAATGCACAGTTTTGGATTATGGACAGAAATAGAGGCCTTTCTTCTAAAGCTACCATCTTTCTTCTGATTTTCTGAAAGTTCTTTTGTTCCTTAATCCCAAGAATAGAACTGTTAAGAGTTTTCTTGCATGTATGAGGATGACTCGAAATATCTGTTAACACAGGGTTAGTGTCAACTCTTCAAATTGCCTTAATCATACACAAGTAGTGCATGAGACAGATGAAACACTCTCCTGGCAGCTCTGGTAAGAACCACTTGTAGGTGTCTTCTAATTCCTCATTAATAAATTTCTATTAGATAAGGAGTCTCAGGACCGTAATTAAAAAAACCCAATTTTTGATATGATGATCTTGAGATTTTTCACATGCCAAAAATAGAGTACTAGAAAGACTATTTTTCTGTTGTCTTTTCTTTAGGTTGTCACAAAGATTCAATACATGACTAATAAATGAAAGGCTTACTTGTCATAAGAGCTAAAGCAGTGCATGCATCTAATTAATCAGCATGGAGATAGGCTGGTGAGTTGGCAAGCACATCACCCAGCTGAGTCATACTTTTAAAAATGCTCAGATGGGTGGTTTTGGATATAACTTCTGTCACTGCATCTGACTGTAGGTCATTAGAATGAGGCACGACACTTCTGGCATTCCTGTTGTCTTCCCTAATGGGCAAGAGACAGGTTGGCAGATGTGAAAGCCCAACTTAAGAAAAAAAAAGTCTGTGTAATCTTCTAGATCTGTATCATCATCATCGATATGGACAGGTCAATTTGTAATACAGATAATTGAGGGAGAGGGAAAAGATGCATTCCATCAAAACGCCTTTACTTTATCCTGTCAACATTGTTTAGATAATAAGGAGCTATTAAACCAACAGTAAAATCCCCTTAAATTCTAGATCATGGCCTATTAAAGTACTTTCCTGATGTCATAGTTGGACCAAAACAACCTACAAAGGAAGTTTGAAAGAAAACTACTGAATTGTTATTTTTCACTCCAGACATTATTTGCCGTGGTCTGTTGCATATAAGTTACATGTAGACAGAAAATTGCTGTTTCTGTAAGATGAGAGGCATGTCATCTATGGATATATTGCTATCTAAAGAACACAAGTAGGGACATTTTTCATGCAGGAGTGAATGCAGCAGCAGCTACAGGATTAATGTGCTCTTCTCTTAAATCCAGTTAAGGAGTATAAGACAATGGGTTTTTTTCCTCCCTGATTCTGCTTTAGGTCAGAATTTCCTTTTTTTAATAGGTCCTTAATATTAACAAAAAAAACCACAAGGAAGAAATATGAAAATGAGATACGTGCACTTTGAGCAGGGGGTCAGGGAGGTGCTGGATCACAGCCAGGGAGTGGATGGTGCCAGCCCCAGGGCCTGGGGCTCTCCCAGCACCACCACCAGGGAGTGGGAGACCAGAGTGAATTTGAATGAACTGGGTGTAAAAATTAATTGAGAGCCTAGTCTGGGCATGGGTGTCAGGTAAATCACCACCAGTGCAGAGAAGCAGTGCTGGACTGGCTCCAGATTTACTGCAGTGATCCTAAAATCGCCAGGAGTTGTATTCCCCACAGCCATGTGGTGTGGAGAAGGGAGCAATCCATTCCTTATTCCTCCACCATCCTCCAGAGGCTCATTAGAAGTGTGGAGTATAAGACAGATTTATTTTTGAGCTGTGCATGTTTCTGATTCACTTGTAACTACTTTAGGACAGAGCTTTTAATTGTCCCAAAACTGTGGGGATTGGTCCTGACTGGGAAAAAGCAAACCTCTACATTGAGACATGGGGAATGAAACATAAAAAGGGGATTACAGGGTCAAGTGGCAGAGGAGGAAGCTTTCAGCAGGGTATCTGTTCTTGGTGTATATATCAGCATATCCAACTCTATAGTCTCATAATAAACAAGGTGATAATGGTAAATAAATACTCTTTGAGGAAAACAAATACCCCTGTTTGCTATCTCTGTGTGGGTGGGTGTATATATATGCCCTCCACGTATGTGTGGCAAGCCAGCTATTCCAGCAGCAATTGCACCTGTAAAATCCACGTTTAGATGAAGTGTTTAGCCACAAATTCATGAAGCTGTTCTTGATGGCACAGCACCCACGGTCAGACATTTGTTGCTGTTTCCTTCCAACTAGACTGGTCAAGCCCAGATAATTATATTGGACAAGTATATTGTGAGATAGAATGTTTTGCTTGCGGTGTTTTCTTAAGCAATGTTGTAGCAACAGTTATCTACAGAATCAAATCACAGCCCTGGAATATTGACAGTCTGTGCCCCATGCTCTGCCTCTCCTGCTGCCATCTCCCCGGTATGTGATTTTTCTTTCATGTTGCTGCAGATATTGGTACAAACTTGGAAATAATTCATTAGCTTACCAGCATTGATTGCTTCTGCTGTGAGCGATGTGATATCCCAACTTCAAACACGGCTGAGCGAGCAGGGGAGGGCAGCCTCTGCTTCTGGTTTGATGTGGGGTTAGAGGAGCTGCTCAGGAAAGAAATGAGGTTTCCTTTAGTTGGCCAAAGCAGCCCATTCCTGATTGCCTTGAGGAATGGTGTGCAGATGTATTATTGAGGGTGAAGGCAACTTACTGAGCATTTAGTAGTAGTAGTAGTAATATTGTTATTATTTACTGTTATTAATATCATTATATTAGTATATTAATATCGTTGTGTTAGTATATTCATATTAGTATATTGATCACATTAGTATATTAATATCATTGTATTATTGACTACATTAATGAATATATTAATATATGTGTATATTAATATATGAATATGTTAAATGAGTATATTAATACTCATTTAATAATGCAATCTTATAGCAGAAACAAAACTGAAAAGATAAAATAACTTTAAGTGAAAAAGCAGAAATTGAAAACAATTCAGCTTGATTCCTGCCAGAAGTGCCAAGTGGCTGAACAGGGTTGAGAGAAAAACCCAACAAGCGCCCAAGTCACTGCAACAGCACTTTCTCCCCATCATTCCCATGGCTGAGCTATGACACCTTGCTGGGTTTTTAGGCATTTTGAGGATGGAGTTGGTGTGTGTTGGAGGCAGACACAGCAGCTCAGCACAGGGGAGAGTGCCCAGAGACTTGTTAGTGGGCAGGCCTGAGTTCTGGGCACATGCTTGAGGATGGAGGTGCCTTTGATCAGCTCCTGAGATCTCCCTGCTCAAATATGTTTTGACTTTAGATCATTTTCAGAAGCACCTAACTCCTTACCTCGCTTATAAATGCAATGTAAGATGCTTGGCTTGAGCATTAGTAATGATCCTGCTGCACCATGAAATGTAATTTTTGTCTGGTAGGATACCTCAGCTGGGGATATCACAGTGAGTTTATCTGTACTGTATTTTAGATGGCAGCTATTTCTTGAATGTGGAAATTTTTCTTGCTTGGATATTCTTTTTTTTTCTTCTTTTTTTTCTCCCTTGGTATCAAAGAAACACATTCTGCCAAGAAAAAAGTTGATTTCTTTTTCTCTCTCTCTTTTAAAGCTCTTCTCATTGTGAAAACCTTTTGCACTTCAAGTCTAAAATATATCTCAGGGCTCCAGCAAAGTACCCTGCATTGTTTGCAGTGCCACAAAACAGCCGTCAGAATCAGGTTTGTTGTGTAGTCTCAGTTGTTTTGCTGCATTTTGAACAAAGCAGAAGGTGTCCTCTCAGAAGAAGAAGAAAAAAAATCTGAATGAATTTGTAGCAAGAGAGACAAGTTTAATCTAAGCAAAAAGGCTTCAAAAGCTAAAATGTGGTTCCAGAGAAAAAGTTAAAAGTGCTCAGATCAAGAATTTTGCATGTGGATGAATGCTTGCCAGTGGAGAGAAGGACATGGTTTTGCCTTGGGCTAAAAAGAGAAATGTTTCCATGTTCAGATCAGATATTAATTCATTTAACCAGGGCTGCTGCTAAGATTTGTACTCTCCCCACTTACATATTTTGGCATTATGACTTCAATGAGAACCTCCTCAAATAAAATTTTGACAGAATTAATAGTAAACGTAGATGTGGTTAGAATGATTGTGGTTTCATGTCAAGAATAGAGGCCAGATTTTTTCCTGGAAAGCCAGGGAGGCTGCCTGACATGGGTTTGGCTGTTTCCACACACTCAAATGTCAGCTGCCAAACTCCAGTGGTTTTTTCAGTAGGGAAGCACAGAATGGTTTGGGTTAGGAGAGAATTTAACCTCATCTTGTCCCAGCCCCCTGCCACGGGCACATCTTCCACTCTCCTAGGTAGCTCCAAGCTAACTTGAGCATTTCCAGGGATTGGGTATCCACAGCTTCTCTGGGCAACCTGTGCCAGGGCCTCACCACCCTCACAGGAAAGAATTTCTTCCTCGTATCTAATCTAAACCCAGGATCTTTCATTTAAAGCCATTCCCCTTTGTTCATATCTCTTATTTCCAAAGATACCATCTGTAAAATGTCAACAGTCTTAATGTGCAACGACTGAATAAGAGAAAGTGATTTAATTACAGGTTGTTATTGGAAATCTATTGTCTACAAATTGCAAAGAAAACTCACTCGAAGACAATGTACTGTTGATCTTAAAATGTTTTTCAGGGTGCATTGATTTGTTAATCTTCATTTTAAATGCAAGAAATTGCCATGTGCTTCAGAGGTGATGTAGTACAAACCATATCAAGTGTCTACACACACTCTTGCAGGACTAGAATATTTAAATATTTATAAGTATTTATGAGTGACTCACTAGCACATAAACCAGGCAAATACCATTTCTCAAAAAATTATTTGATCAGCGCCAACAATGTTCACTGAAGCAATTTCACGTGCACAAATAATAGTATTTTGGGTTATTTGCAAACACAAAATTATGTCAGTGAAGAGCAGATACAAATATTGGTGAAATCATAGAATGGCTGACAGTCCTAGACACATGCTGAGTCACCATCAAGCAGTAAACAAATGTGGAGATGTGGCACTTGGGGACATGGTTCAGTGGTGGCAGTGCTGCGGTAACAGTTGGACTTAATGATTTTAGGGGACTTTTCCAACCTAAATGATTCTATGATTCTCTGTGCACCTTCAAGTCATGTAGGGGTCTAAAAGTATAATTTTCATTTTCTGTGAGCTGAGAATGAAGAATTGCAGGACTTCCTATGGCTTCCTTATGGTCTTGCAAAACCAGCAGCCATTTCTGAATGAAAATTGGACATTAGACCCAAACTTTGTGTCGTTTTGGGTTTGGGTTTTTTTTTACTTTTTAGTCATACTCTCTCTTTATGAAGAATCTTTGAAGCAAATGCAATATTTTCATGAAGCAAAAATGACTTTTTGTTAAAAATGGGCAAAATTACAGTTACAGTGCCTAAGACTTTATATGAAGTCAAAGGCATGATACAGTAGGATCCTGAGCCAGATCATGTTTTATCACATACAGTCCAGAACATTTTAGCTGCAGTTTTCCTGTTCTTTCTTGTTTTCTCTCCTTGTATGTTCAAGAGGGTTATTGCTAGAATTTTATTTTCCTTTCAAAATCTGCCTTCATCTGAGGAGAGCTGCTGTGAATGGTCTCTCTACCTTTACAGGCACCTCATGGGTGCTTTGAATTGCTTCTCCATTTACATGTTCCATTTACAAGTTCTTTGTCTTTTATTCCACTGGTTGAGCAGATTCATAGCTTTTAAGGCCAAAAACATTCGACGGTATATCAAAAAAAAAAATTATCTAACACAGTCTCAGTCCCACCGGAGTAGGTGCAGTGGGTAAAACTTCCTTTATTACCCTTCCCCTCCCACATTACTTTCCTCATCCAGGAAGGGATCGTGTTGCTGTTGTGTGTTTTGTCACTTACTGACCCTTTTCCCAGGATTAGTGACCTCATCTGGTTTCCTTTTCATAGTTCTGCCTTGCTTTCCTTGTTCCTGCTGTCTGCTCACTGTTTGATCTATAACTGTAGACATGGTTATATTAAAGTGCTACACCATGCACTGAGGCAGGTTACTGGCTAACCCCAAAAGCTCAGCACTACAGTCCTTTCTCCCACTGCATCACTCTCAGGTGTCCAAAGTGTCAGCTGGAATTTCTGTGTTCATTCCAGGTCTCAGTGGAGATGTTGAACAGATTTGGGCTCTTGAAACAGCCCCGTTTGAATGGAGCTCTCTGAGAAATGCTTTTAGAGATCTGTCCTCCAGCCAGTTCTTAGTTCATTTAGGACAGACTTTATTGACACTGTACAGCACTACAGAGCTGCAGTGCTAATTTTGTAATCAAAATGCCAGAGCAGCCATCAGAAAATTATCGACTATAGTACATATCCCCAGTGCAGTGATACAATTTATGGAGAGCCACAGCTGAGATGTTTTTATTTCATGTTCTTCACAGGAGAAAATCTCCTTGACAAATCCAGGATGCCCAGATAGAAACTTACCAAAAAAAAAAAAAA
>VYXD01007800.1:362034-507197 GCA_013397195.1 Hylia prasina
AAAAAAAAAAATAGCAGTAGAAAATTGAGTAAGCTGAACTCAAAGGTTGGTTCTGCTTTAATATTTCCAAAAAGAATAAAAAACGGTGGTAGCCTTTTAAAAAAAAAGTTAAAAGCTTCAGAGATGCTTCAGTGGCATCTGGATTTGAGGTGGAACTCAGCTGTTGGTATTATCTGTCTTTAGCACCACCATAAAAAACTCATTATCAAGATTCTTGATGATCAAAATTGCAGAAAGACTATCAAGAGCCATTGACAGACATAAATGGGCGAGCTCAGCCCTCCTGTGCCTCTCTCTGTTCCTGCTGTCAGCTTTTCCATCTGCAATACATAAAATTCAGCTGCAGAATTTTTGTTTCTCTTTTTGCAAACAAGTACAGGCACTACTGAACTCATGCTTTTATGCTGCACTTTTATCCTGTAGCTTTTTCCACAGTTCAGACGCTGATACTCCAGCAGTGTCATTTGAAACTTGCTGCTTAGAGAAGTAATTTGTGGACATGATTTTACAGAAAGAAAAAAAAAAAAGGAAATATGCTAAATATATGTCTCTCTATAATTTGTCATTCTGTTCATCACACACACCTGAATAATGTGCTAATAAAGATCACCAATCCTGTCCTGGACACTGAAACACTTGGAATGGTGTCCGCTGCTCTGTGGCCAGCTGAAACACAGCATTGATTAGTAACACCATATACCACAGCCCCAAAAATTGCTGGGGGGTGGGGAATGCAGAGCATGGTAGAACAGGGAGTGGGAATGACAATATTTACACAGTAAAACACCAAAAAGGAGTAGGGTGAAAAGAAAATGGAAATATCCTCACCCTGAGATTTCATAAGCTATATGTACACCTCTTAAATATGAAATTAAATGAGAGAATTGAGAGCTTGAAAGACCAGGGTAACTTTTCAAATACCCTTTCAGACTGTATTTTGACATGAACTGTGTTTCACCCATATGTGGTTCTCCTATATCCTGATTTCCTGTAGTGTCAGGGCAGGGGTCTGGTCTGATGGAGTGGCTGCTGGAACTGCTTTTAGTACAGACTGATTTTGAAGCTTTTTCCTGGAAGATGATGCCCAGACAGACTCTTCCTGTGGTTTTGTTCTCCTGTCTGGCTCTGTGACCTGGTTTTCCATGTCGTTCATGCCTCACTGTAATAATGGAGAAAATACAACTTTTTCCAGTGTTTTGGGCTACCACAGGTGGCATCATCAATCACAGCCCTTTGCTGAAACTCCATGTGCTGCCAAGGGTGCTGTCCTGCTGTCCACAAGTAGGAGCAAAAAAAAAACAACCCAGGTTAGTTTGACCCTGACCTGTGAAAACCCAAGAGCTGTCACCAGTCCTGACAATGTATGGCCAAGGCCAGGCACTGTCACTGCACTGTTTGTTTTTTATAGAATCATTAAGGTTTGAAAAGACCTCAAAGATCACCAAGTCCAACCTCTACAGCAATAGATGCAGATATTTAATACACATATATGCATATTTTAATATAACCTGTCACAGTTCAGGAGGTGTGCATGGAGCCCTTAGCAAGCTGGTGAGAGGAAATGCATCTTCCTACTGCTGGTCCATGCTGAATGTTGTTGGTGGTGTTTAACCTGTCCATTAGCACATCCTGTAACAAAATTGGGAGGTGGGTGGAAAACATTTGTTAATGTTTGTGTGGTGAAACAGAATGATGTTCTGTGTCACCTTCTATTCAGCATGTACCCAGGAACCCCGTGGTCTACACATCTGGGAAAAGGTTCCTCCAGAGGATGACTATTATGGGGATAAATCCACATGTAAAGTTACAATTTCCTGCAGTTTACAACAGTGGACTTGAAAAGTAACCATTGTTCAGGACCTAATTTGCAGGACAGAAATCTCATTTCTTTATTGTTCTTAGAATGTTAATGTATTTTTCTTTATTCTGCTGGTTCTGCAGCAAGACACTTTGATTTCCTGTTGAGGACACCTTGGCTGAGGTGGGAGGCATGGATCTCCCATCCTCCTGCAGCAGGAAAAACCAGATTCATCAACAGACTAAACCAGCTGGAACCAGAACTCCTTTTTCTGCCCTAAATACCCAAACAACTTGTCAGTCCTGGGATCTGTAGCTGATATGCAAGCATCACTAGATAGGGTTTACATTCTTGTAGGACCTGGAGACAAAGTTCTTTCAGAGCAAGCATCTGGTTGCATTTGGTCATTATGGACAGTGGAGGCAGCTGCCTTTAGTCTCTTCAGGGAACTGCAGTTTATTGTAACAATAAAAAAAGCTCCATATGCCAGATTCTCCCACAATAAACAGCATAAATGTCTGCCCTGTCTGTCCTTAATTCCTGTGTCACTGATAGCCACCAAATTAATCTCCAGCCTTTGGAACATTCTATATGGTAATTTACAGGCTTAAGAAGGTACAAAATGAAGATATGTTTCAGCTGTTTTAGTACATCTCCACTTATTCAAATACTAATTATTATTGGGGTTTTTTCACCATTAATATATACTCAGTTCAGTATTAAGCACAAATACAAGTGTGTCTCCTAGGTAGACTGGCTTGGATTCTGCTCAGGGACCTAGTGTGTCTTCTGGCACAATTCTAAAGAGTTGTGTGGCTTTTAATGCAATTTGCTAAGCAATCATCTGCTAAAATATGAGATGTGTATGAGGCTAAATTTGTTATAGAATTGCTATTATCCTCCTTATTTTGTTTTAAGATGTATTTTTATGGACCCATTCACTCCAAGATGCACTCATGGAAAGACTCCAATATGTTAATCAGTATTTATTGAATACCTCAGTGTAATGGGATGAACAGGCACTGTGGATTGTAATTAATACATTGACATGCAGTGAGTAGCTAAATGGAAGATGAAAACAGCTTAGTTTTAGGACAGAGTGTGCATTCTTCTTGCAGTGCAACATGGACACCCACCGAGTCAAAGAGCTCTCAAAAAAGAATGGAAATGCATTTTCTTTGCCAAGTGGGAGTTTTTTGGCAATAGCAAAACATCCTGACATGGCAGAAATACAGACTGTGGGTGCTAAGAGGGGCTGCTAATGCATGAACTCCTCTGGAGAGCAGCACATCCCTCCAGCATTATCCATGAGTGAGAGGGATGCTTAGGATATAAAAGAACAAACTTGGCTGCTGCCATCCAAGTGAGCACAGCTAGTGTCTCTTCCTTGTCCCCCCTATCACCTGTCCCTTATCCTGCAGCCTCTCTGAGTTAAATTCAGTGAAAACAAGTGCGTTGAGGGGGGGATTTGGCTCAGAAAATACATTTTTTTCCTTTCTCAAACATGATGAGAGTAACCCACTTGCTGCTGTGATGCATTAGCACAGGTGGCCTCTGAACACAATGCATTAAACAAATTACATGAGCTGAAAATAATGTGGTTTGTATTCCAGTACATAAACAGGGCTTTGGCAAACACATAAACCAGTGGCAAAAAGCTACTTTTCAGATTTCACTATTCAAGCCTTGCAGTGAGGCACTAATACAATTATGTCAAAAGTATATTGAACAGATAGAAGTAATGAACTGTTGGATTCCTGCTTTGTGAGAGCTCTTTAGCAGTGGACACTGAGGAATGAAAGATTTCCCCTGCACCAGGCATCGTGTGTCCGAGAGCTTTACAAGTAACAAAAAAGAGAGTGGCAGGTTTGCTTCATTCTTCTGGCTCTTGGGAGGGGATCAGCAGCTCTGAGGCATCATTGATCAGCACTCCTTTTGTTAAACATTAGGCAAGAGAAGACTTGGCAGGTGTAATTTCCTTTAAGGAGACTTTTCCTTTAAGTCAGGGTGGACGGGGAAGGGGAAAGGAAGACTGGGGGACTTGTTACCACACTGTACTGAGCCATCACCTTCATCCTCCTGTGCACTCACTCTCTGAGGGACAGATCTTCCATCAGGCTCTGCAAGCTCCCCATGAAACAAAAAGTGCTTTAGTGTGTTAGTGATCCACTAATTTCCTATAATGAAAGAAACGTTGAAGAAATCAACAGGGCCAGTGGCAAAGCAATTTCATTACATGTCTCATGTCAACCCACTGGATAATTTACTCTGAGGAATAGATACAAGTTGCTCGTAGAAGAGGTTGAAATATCTTATGAAGCAGTTATACAACTTGTGGGGATGTTTGACTTCCTATGGTTATTATTGCTTTTTTTATTAGTTTTTGTGGAGGATGCCCCATAGGAACTTGATTGTGAGGCCCAGCTAATTTAAAATTCCAGCATCAAAAGCTGTCAGATGAAGTCCATTTTAAGTTGCTTGAAATAACAGATGTGTTTCAGTGCAATGGGGGTAACTGGTGCTGGGCTCTGTGAGCAGCCCAGTAAATGCTGCAGTTGTAACACCTGTGCAGAGACAGTGGAAGTCATGTCTGAGACTCACTGTTTCTCTTTTCATTTTCTTGTGAAGAATTACCTAATAATCAGTCAGAGTAACCAAGATGATGTTGCTGTGCTGAAGTTTTATCTAATTATTCTTCTGGGTGGTTGTGCTGTCAGAGCCTGAGTGAACCCCAGGTTATGCAGGGGCTGTGCAGTTTCCCCCAGCTGACGTGCCCAGCAAACCCAGCAGTGTCTGACTTTGAAGTGTGTTGCTTCTTGTTAATCTGTTACACGTCAGGTTTGTGTTTGAAATACAGATTCTGCACACTCTGAGAGTTCTTGCCTATTCCAGCTGTAAGCTGGAAACACAGGTTGCCCAGGGTAGCTGTGGATGTCCAGTCCCTGGAAGTGTTCAAGGTCAGGGTGGACGGAGCTTGGATAGAGCAACCTGGTCTGGTGGAATTTGTCCCTGCCTGTAACTTTAATCATTTTGAAAAAGCTCATTTACTTGTAAGTGGAATTGTTCCTGGGTCACATTTCACCTATCTATACATATTTGCAATCTCTTTTGACCCGTTTTTTCTGACCACTTCATAAAGTCAACAAGACATTGATCACCAGGGCAGCTTGCCTTAAAAATAATAAAATTAACCAGTAACAGCCATGCAAGAAAAACAGGCCAGGGAGAAATAGCAGCTGCTAATTTGTATTTTTTTTTACTCCTTCCCTACCTTCAGCAGGCTAAGGCAGTGCAGGATCAGGGATCCCACCTGCCATTCCATCCCATCCTGCAGCCTATCCAGTTTCCTGTGCCCGCTCACTGCCACCCAGGGCCACAGGAGTTGACTGCCCATGGCCACCAGCATCTCCACCCCCATCTCCACATGCCTGGCTCCCTCTTCTCAATTAGCCAGATTTTCCCTATACCTGCCTCTTTCTACTCTGATGGAAGTAAAGGAAAAGGTTTTCAAATTAAGGCACAAGAGGAACAGGAACAATTCCTGTTTTGGCAAATTATGGTATTTCTAAGCCTTGTCCTTGCATGACTCATGAAAAGATTGGCTATGGGTGTCCAAGAGATGTTTCCTTTGTTTCTCAGAAATTACTCTGGGTCAATAGCAGATGGGTCTCAGCTGTTAGGGGCTGTAGCATCTCTCTTCAATTCACAGGTGCTGAAAAGCTGGAAAAGTCAAGGGTAACTTTTGTCTCTTATCTCACAAATCTCTTTCTATCCAGAGTAAGAAAGAAACCATATTTTTCACTATTTTAAATCCTTCTAAACACATCTATTGCAGGACTTGCCTTCTCCTCCTCCTCTGGTTGTGGGCTGTCTCTGATGTCCCTGTGCTCTCCAGTGCAGAAAGAAATACATTGGCACTACACATGAAAAGGTTACATATTTGCTCATTCCTGTGGTACAAACCTCTTAGACATGTCCCCATCAGCCTTAGATGTGGAAATGATGGTGGGATTTTGTCCAAGTGAATTAGATGTTGCAAGGTCTGCTGGTTTCTAAGGAGGGATTCTGATGGGAGATATCCCTGCTCCAGTGGATGGACAGCATCTCCCTGCTGCAGCAATGCTTCAGGAGCTTCTTTTCTCTGAATTAGTTGGGCAGCACATCAAGAACTATATCCAGATTTCACATTATGTAATTTTCTAATGACTGCTCATCCCATTGGTAGCCTGTCCCATGATGATGGAGGTTGGTGTCAGCCACATGGAAATGCCCCTGCCAAAAAACAGGGTCTTTCTGGTCAGTGTTGATTTATATGGTCTGTAGCTGTGGGAGTGGTGCTTCCTGGCAGGAATATGTGTCCTCTACAAGGTGAAGGAGAGAATAATCCATATATTAGATAAAGTCTTCAGGATTTTGTATGCTTGACACTATGTTACAGTGTCAATATCACAATCTTATCAGATCACAGGGTTTTAGTTAAACCAAAATGACAAGAAATTTCCTTGGACTTTACCCATCACCTGAAGAAATTGGTTGAAGTCTGAGTCTGTAGATAAAACACATTGAAATTAGTTTGAAGAATTTCTGGAAATAGCAAGACCTACATGGGTAACTTCCTTGCAATTTCTGTTAGAAAGATTTAATTTCTAAAACTGCAAACTATGACTGGGAATTATTTATTACATTACCTGAGAAATTTCTTGGTCTTCCTATCTTCATGAATTACTTTTTAAATTTTTTTTTCTGCAAAGGGATCAACCCCTTCTCTGTCATAGCTACTTACACATTTCCATTGAGCCTAATGCTTTCCTGGAATTGAGAGTAATCAGTCTCAGTTAAATGGGATTCAGACTTCTCTTTGTGCCACAGGACAGCAGGGCTGGACCAGGGGAAGGGTTTGGGTGCCCAGTCAGTCTGACTTAGCCTCTCAGTTTTCAGAAAAGTGGTTTTTGTGGGGGTTTTTAGTAGTATTCAACTTTCTGCTTTTCTGCCCTCCAGTGATGAACTTAGAAGCCATAAAGATGCTCTTCCTGCAGCCAGCACAAACAGGCAGCTCTTGGGATCTGTCAGTGGAGCTGGAGCAGGGCCAGTGCCTGAAGATGGCCCAGGGAGCCCCCAGTGTGAGCAGGGATGCTCACTGCTGGCCGTGGCCCTGGCAGACACAGATCCCCTCACAAGGACATTGTCACTCTCTGCTGCAAAGGGTTTTCATGCTGAGCATTGCAGCTTTTCCCCCTCTTGGCTAAAGCCCAACTGCCTTCTGGCTCAAATGAAACTTTTGAAGAATACTTCATTTTCACTGTGCTTCAGAGTGACTTCTCCCCAGAATCTGACCTTGGTGTCTCCACCCAAAGCTGCTGTGAGAGTCCAGAGGAATTGCTGCCACCAGGCACTGCTCCTCTCTCTAAAGTGAGACAGCCACACTCATCTATCACACAGGGACTGGAGTGACTTTAAAGCCAAGAGGACAGTAATGCTGAGGAGTCATTTACAAACTTGGTAAAGGATCATGCTCTGGGTTTTAAAAGCAGTGTGTTTGCTGTAAGTGGTTCCTCTCAAAGCCCCCTTTTGCCAGATACAGAAAGAACTGTAGGACAAAAATGCCAGATTTTCCAATTATTTAAATGCCAGCATTTCATTGCAATAAGTAACCTAATTGTGATCATAAAAGTTAGAAGAACCTGGACCATGAAAGAATTTTTTTACAAGAGAAGATATTGTTTCATTTTTATAGAAAAGAACAAATTGTTCATCATGTGTTGGGAACAAAGCAGAACTCTGCTGATGGGGGAGGATACAGACTAAGTTTAATGACCATCTTCCAGAGCATGCAGAAAAAGGAGTGTTGGGTCCTGGAGGGACACCAAGAGTTAGGGCATGTCTCTGATTGGGAATGTTGAGGAGGACATGGAGACTGCTGCCTCCAGACAGCAACTTCAGGAAAGGACAGGAGCAGCCTCACAGGACAGGGCTGGATCAAGGAGAGGATGGTTGGTGCTGTGGAAGAAGGCAAAGAGGCAGTTCCTGGTTTTCATAACTAAGCAAGGCTCTGTTGGACCTGAGCTGTAGCACCAGATGAGCTGGTGGCACACCTGCACTGGGTACTCGTGGCAGCTGGCTGCAGCCACTCAGGAGTTGCCTGGTTCCCCTGACTGTCACGGGGTAATACTTGTAGTATCTGGGAACAGCTCTTCTGCAGCTGAATCTGCTCTAATAGTGGCAGGGGAAGATGAAGAAAGGATATGTGGAAAAAAACCACAAGAACTGAGTAGCCCTGCCCTGCAGAATATGGGACTGTCCAGCCTGACTCTCTCCCAGAAAAACAGCATCTCTTGCAGAACAGAGTAAGAAAGAGAACACAGTAACATCTGTGCTCCAAGGCTCTGTGTCCTTAAATCAGTGAACCTGAATTTATAGAAGTGAACCACCTGTCATTTCCCTTGTAGGGGATTCTTTTTAAAAGCAGCAATGTTTACATCACCTGCCATGTCAGGGCAGTACAAACAATGGGTCTTTTTCCATTCTTGGCTGGAAACAGCAAATCAGGACATATGGAAAGATTTTATTTTTTTCTGAGCAAGCTCTCTTACAGGAAGTGGGAAGGAGCCTTCATCTCCACCTTGATGGGCTGTCTGGAAAGATTCAGTCTGGGATCTGACAGCAATATTTCAGTATTGATCACTTTAATGCACTTGCCAGGTAGCTATTTGCCTCATACCTCCATCCCACTTCCCCTAAAATTGTTGGGTCTGCACTAGTTTCAGTCACGTTTCTTGAGAGACAAAAGTTTTAAATGTGCCAAATATCATTAAAAGCAACTGAAAAGGAAACAAATATTTCAATTTTGTCCCAGGTGAGGGGAACACTGAAGAATAAGGACACTGAAGAATATGCCTGGGGATACATGGGGGAACACACTGATGAGAAGGTCCTGCCAAGCCTCCCCCAGGCAGAGAGCATCCTTGTAAGCTCACACCATCTTAGATGCCAAAGCCAACCTACCTTGGGTTGCTGCTGAATAAATCACAACTGCTTCAGTTCCAGGGCTGGACATGCTTTCATAAGCATAATCAGATGCTCAGATGTTTGTTGTTAAGTTCCCTTCTCACTGTATTAGCTTGTAATAACAGTAAGAGCAGAATGACTTTGCTATAACCTATGTTTTACTTTCCCTGGTAGGACACGATGTTTTTTGACTTGATATTTATTAATATTCTATTCTTACTTCTTGAAAGATTTTTGAAAATAGGTCTTGGAGCAGTTCCCCCAGTCCAGGTTAGCCATGTCTCACCACAGCTGTGTTTCAAACCATTCAGCTCTGCTTTGCTCATTGTTGAGTGTTCAGATTACAAGAGATTACATATGGCCAGGGAGGAAGATTCATTTTGGTTTAAGCTGTCTCTTCACTTAAAGAAGCCAATAGGATGAACAGCACCCTTGCTGGCTGAAAACATAAAGTCCCATTTAATTCTTTTGCTCTCCCTACTTCCAGGCATTGTAATATAAAATAATTAATCCTGGTGCAGCCTGTGTGGCAGCTTGCAGCCTTGTTGATATTGCTCTGTTGCTCCAAGCAGAGGGAACTTGCATTGTTGCTTAACAAATTGACTGTTTAGAATTGTTTAGAGAAATAATTTCTCTTTTAGTCTATTCGTTTCTCAGAGGCATGAAAAGCTTTCAGTAGTAAGCTCTTTATTACACCTGTGGGCAAGCAGAAATATGTTAAGAGAGGACATAGAGTTTATCTTTACTGCATTTGCATGAAAATGCAATTCAAACTATTTTCTTTTTCCATATTTTTCTCTCCTCAAAGAGAAAAATAAAACAGACACACTTATGTTAAATTGGTACGTGTTGTAACATGGCAAAGTCTTTCACAACACAGAATCCTCAGGGCGGGAATTGTGCCCTGGTTGTTCACATGGTGTAGAGAAAACTGAAAGCTGGGAAAACCGATTGACTTTGGGTATTGTTGTATTAAGCTAAACCATACACTGCAATCAGATGCTGTCCTGTCTTCTTAGAAGTTGATTGAAATTTTTGAGTCATCTAAATTTGTTCAATGCTAAGTGCTGTGTGACAATACATTCAGAATTTCTGCATCATCTCATGCAGAAAATAAAAAGTGAAAGTTGGAAATCTGGTTCCATGAACCTTTTGGATAGATTCAGCCTGGTTGGACTAATTGAAATAAGTACAAAACAGTTCTTATTTCATGGCTTCTTTTTGGTTAATATGACACTTAAATACAGGCATAAGATGTTCTGGTAGCTTGAAGTTAAGCTAAAAACAGTTATTTTGAGTGATTTCAGATAGAACAACTTTCTGTGGTTTTCTCAGGATCCATTTTATGCATGCTTGCATAAAGATTGGGTCTGTGCCCCTGTTTTGGTATAGACTGCACAGAGTGGGGGTGTGGGCTGTCTGAAACACTGTCTAACAAGGAAATTCAAGAATGTTTTCCCCGTTCTTTCCTAAATACATTACTTCTATAATTCAAACAACAATAGATTTCTTCCTCTGTCTTTTTTTCCCTTTGTCCATTATCTCACCAAATAACATAGCAGCTTTCCCATCAAGGTTTTGTGGCCTTAATTAATCACATAAGGTATATATTTCACAAGAAAAAGTAAATACTTACTGGTTGTGCTTGGACATCCAAGTTAAGAGGATGGTGAGAACCTTCAATGTGTGATGTGTCCTGAGGGTGGGATATCTTTTATCCTTCATCACATGTTCCAGATGCACCATTCTGCTCTGGTGGCAGGTAACAGCTGACCTACGGGTCTGTGCAGCTGCCTTTTTTTTTTTTAATTTTTTTTTTATTTTTATATTTCTAATAAAATTTTGCAGTTCTTCAGTCAGAGGACTGTATCATTTAAGGATTGTTTGTGTCTGCCTAGAAAGCAGAGAGAATAGGCACATACAACTGATTTAAATAGGCCTGTGGTGACAATGTAATCAGGCATTCAGGCCATTGTTGCCATTTTTATTTACTTATTTAGTGTCTATCATCTCTTTAGAAAGCCTCAGTTCTTTACTGCTTCATTAAATGCTGCAGTCTCCTCCCAGCTCCCTCCCATCTCTGTTTAGATAGATTGGACAGATCCTGTTAGCTTTCTCCTGGTGATGATGGGGACCAAAAAGTCATTTAAACATATTTGGCAGGCCATATATCTTAATGCTAACAGTAATAATTCAACAGAAAAAAAAAATTGTGACTGAATGCTAAATGAAATGAAATTAGGGTTTCAGGCTCCCTGGGGGCCAGAATCCTCTTGTCTTACTTGATGTAAATGAGACGGGCATTTATTTGAGTGTGTAGTCAAGATGGAGAATGTTTAGGGTTCTTAACTAGAGAGGTGTGGTCTGAATACCCTTCCAGGTGGGCAAACTGCATGCAGAGGGCCTTTCACAAGGAGGTACCTCAGTGACCCAGAGTGCTGATGGCTGTGTGCAAACCCTCCAGGAGATGCCAGCCACACCCAGCAAACTGTAAAACCTGCTTTTCCAGCAATGAAACTAAAGGAAAGAAACCAAGAGCAAATAGGGATGACAGGCAAGGGTGTTTCCATACTTGGAAAAAACCAAACATGTTGTTCATCACTGCTGTTGCAAAGGGAGCACCTGAGGTATAGACAGGGCACAGACATTTTTATTACTGTGCCATCAAATCCTGCCCAGGGAGATTTAAGGCATTATTGCTGGAGGTAGCAGTCCATGTAGTCAAAAAAGCATCTAACCTCAGTGAAGAAATTATCTAAGTTTCTTCCTATAATAAAGTTTATTTTCCCAGCATTAAATAAAAGGGGACTATGTGTGTCTGGGGTGGGAGCCCTGCCACTCCCAGCATGCTCCGTGCTGCTACCTGCTGTCACCAAGCTTTTGTTTCAGCTGTGAACTTTCCATAGCAGCAACTTCTTCTGGCTTGCATTTATTTACCTGAGCCACACAAATCCTGGGGTTTTATTACCCAGCTTGTGGTTTATGCGTTGTTCAGGCTGGATGCCTGTGCCCAGCCAGGCACAGAAGGGAACCAACTTCCCAAAATACTGGGGACCTCTTGGCCAGATATTTTAAAGGCTTGACAACCTTATGTGCATCCGAATTTTGGCTTGGAGCCCCAGTTTTGCGTGTCAGGTGTATTACAGGCAGTAGAGTGAACATCAGGGGCTTGGGTTCTTCAGGCAGGTGCTGCCCTGGATCAGGGCTGGCATCTGTCTGCCCATCCCCATGGGATCAAGCCCAAAAAGCATGATTTGATGCACTGATGCTGTTTTGAGGTGTTTAAATGCCAAATGACTTGTAACATCAGTGGACTGGCAATACTGTTGGAAGCAGTGGAGTTTATCTAGTGTGCAGCCAGTGTCTGTCTGGGATTGACACAGGGCTGCCATGCTCCCCATGCCCAATAGATGGGAAGTACCTTTGGCCACCACACAGCTGTCATGGGCAGTGATCTCAGGTAGTCTCTTCCATGCTTCTTTTTGCTGCTATGAATTAATTTCCAGTTGTGTGTTGTCAATGTGTCTTCTCCTCCTTCCATTAAACTCCCATCCCATTACCCTGTTCTCTTGGCTTCCGCAGTGATTTGGTTCCTGTTTAAGGATTTGATCCACTTGTTAAAATCTCCATCTCAGAAAATCCCAAGACTTTCGAGGCAGCAGATCTGATGTCAGATTCTGCAAGACTTATTTTACAAGTGTTTGTGTGGTTGTAAAAATAACCAACAAAAACAACATGAAGACAACCACACAAGCAAAACCCTGAAATTAAAATGACAGCAAAAGAGAACAACGGTGCTAGAGAAGAGATCTCAGCTCTGTTGTCATTTTAGAAACTTCATTATCCAGCTGTGGGGTTTGATATTGGTATTGATTTCACATAGAAGATACTCAAGTGCTACAGGAATGCGAATTGTGTAAAACTCAGAGACAGATCACTGCAAAAATATAATAAGATGGTGGTTACACCTTACATTTTTGGTAAAAATTGCCACTAATAGAATTCTGTAATGAAATTGCTCCTTAAATGAATTATTATTCCAGAATTTTCTGATTAATATAAATCCCCTATTATGTCATACTCCAATTAAATTAGACAGGATATTATTTTATCTGAGATTGTAATTAACTAAACTGGAATTTGGCCAAGTAGCCATAATTTATACCTGGACTGTGAGAAGATGTATGAAGATTTTAATATTTATAGTTGGTTGAGAACTACCCAAGTTTCACATTAATCCAGATGATGATATTTTGCCTTTCATTCACTGTTAATACGGTAGGACTGAATTAGGATTTCTTTGTGACTCCTACCTTCAAACATTTCTGTGTCTGTGAAATGTCACCTACACATTTGTTTTAGGGGGCAACATTTCAGCCAAGTTAATTTTTGGGGTGGTAAAAGTAAAAAGGTAATTGCCCTGGCACAGGTTGCCCAGAGAAGCTGTGGCTGCCCCACCCTTTGTTCAACAACAGGTTGGACAGGGCTTGGAGAAACCTGGGAGAAGAGAAAATGTCCCTGCCCTTGGCAGGGGGTTGGAATGAGATCATTTTAGGGACCCTTCCAATCCAGGGGTTCTGTCACTGTGTTTTCACATGTGGGATCAGGGTGTGCACCTGTCTGAGTGTGCAGTGGAACGGGCCCAGCAGAGAGAGTGCTTTCAGTCAGGGAGAGAAAAACAGATACCTGGAATCGATACCTCTTGATTTAGGCTTCTATTTTATAGGATTAAAAATGTTTCATGAATGACCCAGAGGAAAAATGTAGACTGGAGGCAAAGTAGAAATTATTACTGTATCTAATAACTTCCAGATGTCCAGCAATATTTTGAGTTAAAGGGTGAAGTGCCTGTTTCCAAGCATTATATATTATCAGTTTCAAAGTGGGGTTTTGATTTTGGCTTGTTGCTTGATTGGTTTTTGGGTTTTTTTTAATTGATGAAAACACAGTTTTTGCTGGAGAACTTTCAAAATATGTGTCTTTTTTTCTTAGAGATTAATACCTTATAAACAATGTTTTTTGTAGCTGGGAAATGGGAAGAACACAGTGTATTTTGTAATGTAGTTTTAAATCATTCTAGTCACAGGTTTAACACAAAAATCAGATCATTTATATAGGAGTATAAATTGCTGTACAAGGTATTTGGACCATTCTGTTCTTACAGCCTGGCAAACTATTTATGGAGCTTTACAGGACTTAATGGATTTGTCATGGACTTAACATTAATAACAGCCTAATATAGTTCAAAGTTGCCCATCTTCATGGTATTTTATTTCTTCGCTGGCTCTGCAAGGATTTGCTTGGTAGTTTGGGTGCTTGGGATGAGGAGGAAGGACCTCTCCATTGTGGCAGTGGAGAGAAAAAAATTCTTGAAAACTGCAATGTTTGCATGAGTTTCCTGATTGTATAGAAGTAGCACTTTGTGTAGTCCTGGAATGGGATTACCTGTGTGCAAAGGCCTATAGTTTCACTGTAAGACAGTAGCAAACATGACAGGTCAAACATGAGATCTGTTGTGCACAGCTACTCAGTGCTGTCAACAGCAAAGTCATGGAATCACAGAACTGCTTGAGTTGGAAAGGACCTTTAAAGTTCATCTCATTCCAACCCTCCGCCATGGGCAGGGACACCTTCCACTATCCCAGGTGGCTCCAAGCCCCATCCAACCTGGCCTTGTTTTACAACCTCACAGAAAAAAGAAAAATTAACCAAGACAATACTCAAAAATTAAAAACAAAAAACCCCTCCAAAATGTTAAACTGGTCAGCATATATTTGTTTATATCCCAGTGAATAAAAACCTGTTGGTTATTTCTCTGTCTTTAATAAAAGCAAATCCCTTTTCTCACCTGGCAGCTGTCAGCAATGGGAACTTCACCCTTCAAATTATCTTTTATTGAATCTTGAAGAAATTGAATTGTTCACTGTGTGTGTCAACTGTAGTTTACTAGAACACTTCTATCCCTCTAGGAATGGGCTGATTGCTGTAAACAGAGAATTGATTCAGTCTTAAATTTTAGAAATTCAGATGCAGCCCTGAAGCATGTGTCTTCATCCTATCCTTTTAACATTGTTGTGGAATATTTATTACATGAGTATATAGCATTAACTGCCCATCACCCATAAACCAGATCTACATTAAAAGATTAAAATATATTTTTTAATTTGAAAAAAAAGAGGGTTTTTTTTACAAATAAGGATTGCATTAACTTTTACTCTTTTCTCCCCTAATATCCATACCTCTATGCAAATGTACAGTGCTTGCTTCTGTGTGCAACCCAAACATCCAAACTTCTTCTCAGTCTAAAAGCTCAGAGATCTTTTCAGGAGAGACAGATTTAATTTTCTTCTGTCAGACTCAGCTGGTGGTTCCTTGAGGTTCACATTTGGGTGTTAGTCTGTAGTGGGGTTTATTTCTGATACACAGCAGCAGAATTCACATGTACTTGGCACTGCTGGCTCTGACTCTTCCTGTCACACCCCTTCTGGAGACTGTCCCATCCATCCTGTGAGCTGGTGTGGATTCACTCACGGGGCACCACTTGAGCACTTGACAGGTGCTACAAGTGTGCCCCACTTAGAGGCTCCCAGTGTTCCCAGTTCATCACTGCACAGGTGCTCACTCGCTTCCCAGGCAGTCTGACCTGAGAAAATGCCACAGTACACAACTACAAATATCTTAAAATTCATTACCTGATGTAATGAGTGGGATTGTTAGTTCCTTCTGTGGATGGCACAAATGTGAACTATTTCCAACGGGGTGGTCCCACCCACTGCACTACACACAGCCCCAGGCTGTTTGTAATGCCTTGATTCAGTGGAAGATAGTATTTAGTAAGTGGCACATGGGGTTCTTTTGCAAGTATTTTACATGAAAGAAAATGACTGTGAAACTCCAGGAAAGGAAGCTTAGAAGCATTCCTATATCAGAACTGAAAACTAGATAAAGATTCAAATCCTATCTCATTCAACATGACACCATTCTTTTTTATTCTTTATCAATTCTGGGAAATAAATGTTGTGGCAGTAGCTTGCATAGTGTGAGAAATCTTGTAAGATTAAGAGAAGGTGGTTAGTAGAAGTCCCAGCAGGAACATGTTCTTCCCAAGGTGCAAAGGGATTTATGAGGATGAGGGGAAGGAGCAGAGCTGGATGCTCTGTGCATCAATTAAAGGGCTCAGCATGTGTTGCTGGGAGCTGCAAAAGAACCAGGTGGTGCCTCACAGGACATTGGCAGAGACTTCTTTATTGGAAAATGAGCGTAGTTACACATTTCTTTTGGAGAAGTTCAGCCTGTGGTTTCAGTAGAAGATTGAACAGGGGATTGACAGTTTAGGAAAGATGTTTCCTGACATCTAAGAGCAGGTAGTGCACAGGGACCCTCTGTGTTGGAGAGAAGCATCATGTGATTTTGTACATGGTGCTGTGGCAGCCCATACCTGGTAAACAATCAGACAGCAATGGACTCAGTGTCTGTCACATGCCTTTGCTGAACTATCAGTGTTGGGTTTTGTCTAAGGAAATATCTAATACAGGACTGAGCAGGGGAGAGAGAAAACATAATCCTCAACAGAGGAGGTTAAATGATAGTGGCTGGCATTGGACAGGGTGTTCTGATATGCTCCCCCTGGGTATTTTTGGATAGTGTTGTTTGGTTTATTGGTGTTTGCTCAACTGTACTGTGCTGTATTCCCCACTGGCACAGGACTGGAGACCAAAGACTCCTGCTCTGAGATGACTGGTAAGATCTCAGCTCTTCTGAGATTTCTTTTTTCAAGTCCCAGCCTTGTTTTTCCTCCTGACCTCCTTTGGACACCAAAAATAGTTACTGTGGTGGGGGCAAAAAAAGCGATTTAAGCCTCTTTTGTTGAATCAAGAAGCAGATAGATTGTGTTATGTGAGGATCAGCTATGGAAGTGATATGTTCTGGGTTTCTGGTTAACACTTAGGATGCTCTATAGCCAGCTGCAGCACATTAATATGTTTATGTATGTGTATATATTTATGTATATATTTGTGTGTATATTTTTATGGTACTTGAAGAATTCATAATATGAATACAGAAATCCTCCATATTAATCCAACTCAGCCTGTTTAAACCTTCTACACAAACGTGGCTCTATTTGCAAGTGCTTGTGTCACGTGTTTTGTTAGAAACATGTGGAGATGTAGAGGCAAGAGCTCTGCAGACCCAAAGCGCTCTGGCAATCTGGTGGCACTGTCATTTCATAAATGAAGAGCTGTAGAACTTGTAGAAATAAATGCTTTTTTCTTTGGTAAGGAATTCTTTGCCAAGTATGGATTGCAAGCTGTTTTCTCCTCCTAATCTCAGCTCTGATGGTGAGAGCCTGCAATGTACCCCAAAGCTGCTTCCTCTCTACTCATTCATTCCAGGACAGTACCACTGCTCTAGGACCCTGTGTTGTTCTTATCTCATGAGAAACATTGTCATTTAGGGTAAATATTATGCTGTTGCTAATGGTTTTAAAATTCATTTCAAGTTTTCCAATTACATATTTCATTTATTTCATGAATATGAAATGACGCTGCAGAGAGCAGAGCTGTTCACAGGCATGCACTGAGCTGGAGAAGGTTTTACTTCTCCATTTTCCATTTAAACCCACAAATATAATTATTGAAATGAAAGTTGTCCTTGTTTACTGTGAGTCTGAGATGATAATGTGTACCTACCCCTACTGTTTTATGTAGAAGGTAAAAAAAAGGATGGTCCCTAGTGGCCTGTCCCAGTTCTGACCTTAGGTGATGGCTGGTGGCATGTTTGGGAGCTGTTTTGGGGACAGGAATACTCTGCAATGAACAAACTTTGTGTTCTTCTCAAGACCATGGGCTTATATCCATTTTCTTCTTGCAACCTGCCTGCCCAAGACTGTAGCATAACTATTGAATTAATTTTACATGTAGTTTTGAAAACCAGAATGTCTTGCTGGTCCTCACTCTTTGCTCCAGGGAGAGTTAGAGGACAGCACCATGTGATACAGAACATGTTGTCATGTGCATTTAAACCTTCAGAAAGGACATAAATACCTGATGGGAATTCAGAAGTGTGAGAGTGGATTTTAAGTGGCTTCTCAGTGAGAGATGGAAATCTGCTTGGGCATATCTGAAGTTTCATGAAAATCAAAATGATGGTAAAAAATAAAGGTTAATAAATAGCCAAATGCGAATAAATAGCTAGATAGAAAAAAAAAATTAGAAGGACCATCCCAATTCGCAATTCTGCTTGGAGTGAAGCCACAAAATCCGGCCCATTTTTTAGCTGTTGTTGATTTGTGGCAAGTTCACCAAATCCTGTTTAGGGCCTTAATATATGGATCTTCTGTGGTATGCTTGGAGACAAACCCAAAGTTGTAGGTGTGTGAGTGCTGTTCACTGATTAAATTTGAAAATCAAGTGTAGGTTCCAGGGGTACAAACCCAGCGACAAGCAAGGAAAATGCTCAGGGTGCCTTTATTCCAGCCCAGGATGAAGAGCTGTGCCATCTTCAAATATGAAATCCTGGTGTTCAGGGGTTTATTCTGTAGACTGAAGAGAGGAATCAGATTTCTTTGTTCAGTGATCAGAAAGAAAAAAATGCATGTGTCAGAAAAATGCATTCACATCTTTATTTTTCATTTGTGCATGAAAAGGATCAATGAGAACAAATGCTTGGTGCAAACATTACAGATGATAAATTATTTTGGATATCTTTTCTCAGAGCATAGGAAGCACTCAAGTGCAGCAAACTATCCTATCCCAGTGTCTCAGGCACTAATAAAATCTCAACATAATTCTTAAACCTACAATTCTTCACCAATATAAGATACATAGAAAGATAATTTAAGTTATTTCATCTCAAGCTGAGAGTTTTACCTTCTTAAAATGGCAAACTGATTTACAAGGTTTCTCCTCTAAGGTCCCTTAAAGTAAATTACCTGTCACAAGGGTTGTGGATCCCTGTCTGCATGTTTGAATAAGACATGTAACAGATTTATAGCATTAATAATGGGGCTGTCATGGGGACCTCTCTATTTGCAACAGCAGAAGTGGAGAGATGGCAGTTTGGTTATTTAGCACCCTGCTTGTCTTTCCTCTGAAGTTCTGAGAAGAATCAGTTGCCAATTATTTAAGATGTTCATCCTTTTTTCTGATGGGACCTCCCCAACAGTCCTCCCTGAGGCCTTTCCAGGGCTCCCTCCCCAAATCCATGAGTGTCCACAGCTGCCCAAATCTTGGTCCCTACATCTGGTGGTAGGTGCTGAGCACGTGGAGCACAATGCTCAGCAGATGGGTTGGGAGTTTTGCACACTTTTACTTTCCTCAATGAAAAACGACCGAATTCTTCATCAACAAAAATCCTCCAGATCAACCAACTGATTTCATGTTGACAGCATTTGATATCATTTCTGCAGGAATAGAAATAGTAAAATTGCCATTTCAGAACCCCTCTTAAATAAATTTCAGTGTCATTGGGCTAATATCATGTCTCTGCAGAAAATCATATACTCATGTACATCTGTGAAATTAGACTGGTGCACTTGAAATAAAATCCTGAACTTTATGAACAATTTTACCTGGGCCCTGTTGTAATAATATTTCTGTATCAGACAGGGATGAGTGTCTCCACAAAACAGAAGTAGCTGCTCTTCCATCCATTTATAGGCTGTTGTTATATATAAATGCTTGCTGCAGAGCCCCAGTGAGACAGCCTGTATATCTTGCTCATCTGAGAGGAGTTTACATTTCATTCTCATTTATCTGTAAAGAATTCACAGAGCTCTATGACAAGGGAGAGATGGATGGAGTTGCTGATGGGAAATTTACTGCATATCTGAAATGCATGCAGAGACATTTGGATACACCTCCTCTTTTTTAAGCAGATCAGTTTGCTCCAAGCTTGGAGAAAAGCATTGTTCTCTCTTGGTGAAGCAGTGGGTCCTAATATGGGCAGAGCTGCCTGTGGAAAGGGTAACACAAGATCTCAGAGCTCATCAGCAGCTGCCATCAGTCCATAACTAGGCTGTGTCTTGCAGCTGTCCAAAGAGAGTCTTTGGGTTGAGGGAGTCAGGTCTTTCCATCCTGTGAGAATGAACATACGTTTTCCATCTTTGGCAATTCTCTTTGCTCAGCTTCATGTAGTTCCTGGTGGCCCATTTCTCCAGTGGGTTGAGTTCCCTCTGTAAATCTCATAAAATCTCTTCTAATTCCTTCAGTTCAATAACGTCTGGCTAGTAGTAATTTAAAATTTAAAAACCTTCAAAGGCTGGTAGGGGCATGCACATCTGAAGGACATGGCAGAGTTATTACAGCCAGGATGACCTTTCCAACATTTCATTGCTACGCTGAGGAGTGGAAGAGCCACTACTGCAAGACTGTTCTTACAAAGACTGGGAAAATCTGCCTGAGGCAAAAAACCTACCATGGGGCGTCAAGGCGAGTGCTCTCCTCCAGTATCTGATTTTTATACCAGTATAGGTGGTATAAACTTGAGAGAGCTTTTTCCACTAGGGCTGACGGGGTAAAAAATTACACTCTGAACTGGATAGTGCAGACTAGTCAGAGGATGCTGCTGTGCACTCCTGCTTCTTCTTCTTCTCTTTTTTTTTTTTTTTTTTTTTTTTTTTTTTTTTTTTTTTTTTTTTTTTTTGTCTGAGGAAAATTGAATTCTAATAAACTAAGTTCACTAATTCTAAGTGGACATCTTTCTGTGCCAGGCAGGGACTTCATTGGAAAGTCACACATTTATTACATATCTTGTACAAAGTGGTAGTTAAACAAAAAAAGAGCAAGATAAAATCACAGACAACCTGGACATCATTAAAACATTCCAGAAAAAAATAATGAAATACCAACACTAATATTTTTGTTTCAACATTATTAATAGTCCCAAAGTACTATTTCTGTATTGTGCTATTTGTTGAAATACCAGTGCTGCATGTTTTGGTTTATTTGCAAACCTTGTGCCATCTGGATCTGAATCAAGAAAAAACCACTTCCAGTGGAGTAAGAAATAAGCCGTGCTTAGAATATTAACTTTCCACAACCATTTATATTGCATTATTTTTAATTACATTAGCTTTCTTGCCATGTCATTATTTTGCAAATATATTCCTAAGTAAAAGATGTGTAGATGTGTTTGCACTGTTATCTTCCATCCCAAAATGCAGCAGTGCCTTTTGGTATGTTTTGTATGCGCATAATTTAACTGGGAAATTTGTTAAAACTTTAAAATCAAACCATAATTTGAATAACCATGTGCATTCTTTGGCGACCTGAGGTTGCTATTGGCATTGCTGGGTTCATGCTGTGCTGCAGATTTCACTTGGAGGGCTGTACTGACCAAGAAACTTCTATTCTCCTAAGAAAATAAGCAAATGGGACTTCAAATGAATGCAATAGGCAGGTCACCTTCACTGCTGTTGTAAAAAGGCAAGTTTGGGGGAGGGGGTGGTGGTGATAATGTACCACAGTTAAAAATGCAAAACTGTAGAGAAAGAGTTACGTGATATGGACCTGGCCTTGTGATGGATCAGTCTGCTGATTTATTTTCTCAGTTATGCCAACTTTCAGTGCACGTTTGCTACAATGGGTTTTTATTCAAATGTCATGTTTTAGGTAGTGTGTAGGTAACATCTGTGCCTGTTACCCTGCAGTAATTTAAAATGAAGGGATAACTATAAAAGGTGGAGCTTGCTTGGGTAATGTCTACATTAAATTATTATAATCTAAAATTAGACTATTCTAGTCTATAAGAGCAACAGACAGAGCTGTCAATTTAATTACATTACCTTATTGTCCATTCAAGTAGCATGTACAGTTTCTTCCAAGGAGTGGGACATTAATAGTGTAACCACAGTGAAAAGGGAAATAATTGCTAAGATTTGATGTGATTTTCCTACTGATCCTTCATTAGACATTTTCAGGGGTCTGCTGCTAACCCAGCTGGAAATCCTGCTCAGAGGAAATAAGCTTAGAGTCTGGGAAATCAAAATTGTATGTAACATCCACAGAGCCTAAGGAGGTTCTGAGTAACCTTTTCTCTCTGTTCCCAGCAGTCTAATACAGGGCATTATAATGTAGAGAAAGACATAAATTAGTCCCTTAATCAGTGATCAGCTATGATTCAAGATTTTGATAGAAAAGTGGATATTTAGGACTATTAGGCTGGGAACATCAAGCAGTGAGAGGCATTGTATTCCTGCAAGTGTGACCTTGCCCATATTTAAAGGCAAACCTTAACTTTAATAATTTTAGAATTCTAGTGCTGCTAGTTAATTAAATATTATTGATCCCTGGTGTGGGTCTTGATATACTGCTGTGGAAGTAACACCATGCCTTTTCCTGTTTTCCATATGGGAGACGATTTTGAGATGTTTTCCTTACTGAATCATTATGTGCAGTTCCCTTTCCCATCTTGATCTACCCCTGGGTGCTCTTTTCCTGCTGTTAATTGAGTTTTACTCAATTTTTTGCTCAGTGTGCACTTTTCCCAGTCTTTCTTGGGCTGTGCCAGCCAGTGTTTGGCTTTCTTGTGCGCAAAGAACTGGGGAGACTTTATTCTTCTCTGACATGGGTTGAGTATGTCTGTAGGAAACACCCACAACCTTCCTGTGCAATACAAAACACCAGCGCATCACACTGGCACCTTCAGCATTACCCAAATGCCTGTGGGATCTCACATCCCTTTTTGTTACAAAATCATTTTACTCATGGCTTTGTAATTAGGAAAAAAAGCCTCCAAAAATCTATAATTTAGCTCTGCTCTTGGATTTGGGGTTTCTCTGTATTCATGCAAACTAAATGAAAGTAAGTCTGTAATATCCAGCAGGGCATTAATGCTAAATTGCTGCTGTACATATATTGCTGGAATTTAAACATGATGCAAGAACCATAACCAGAAAGTTGGAGGCAGGCTCTGCTTCATCAGCAGTCTGCTAATTAGATCCATGAGCCTTGGAGTAACCTTTTCTGGGGTTTGTTGCTTTACAAGGAAAATCTTTAAAACCTTCCTTCATAATCTTAGTGCTGAATGTGCCACAGAGGGCTATGACACAGCAGTAAAAACCACACCATAATATTTGTAATATTAAATTTACTGTGTTCAGTAACATTTATCACTGTCACAGTGATTATCTGCCTCTAATTAGGAAAGAACAGGGAAATCTCTCAGCCCTGGTCACCACAGCAGGCGGGGGGCAGGAGTGGGAGGAGGTCTGACTAACCTTGTGTCTAAACCCTACCAGCAGAAATAACACTGTTCTGCTCAATCCATGTGGTTCTCTCCTGACACCTGCAAGATTCCAGCTTGCAGAAGCTCATTAACATGCATTTTTTAATTTGTGATGCAAATTACCATGAAGTGCCCTTCATTGGTTAAGAACAGCAAGTGTGTGCATCTTGTTGTTCAAGCTGTGCAACATCCTCACCCTCCCAACCTGATGTGGGGTGCAGCTGGGCTTCCCTGTGTGCTGTGAGAGTGTCAGGGGCTCTGCACCCCTGGTTCTGGGGGGAGCACGAGGCACTGTCACATGAGGCAGTTGTTGTCACACAAGGCAGTCACTGCACAGGTCCATCACTCTCTGGATGAACAGGCAATGTGCACTGCTGATGACTAAGTGGAAATTCTGGGTGATTGCAACCTGGTGTTCTTAAAATCAGGGACCAAAGATGTCACTCACCCTCTGTCCATCCTCCACATGTCTGTGGAGGTCCAGCCAGTATTGAGGGACACGGTGTGATGCCGTTGATTAGCTAAGTGTAATTAAAAACAGCACTTTTCTTCTTTCTGTAACTTACATAAAGTTATTCCAGCGCAGAAACTGCCTCTGGTTATTTTTCATTGCAGTGAGTGAGACCACTGATCAGGACAGGTTCTGCCCTTCCAGGGTAGAAGGTTTTTTGTAATATTTTTATACCTGAAATAACTCCAGCATCGATGCATTGGACTCAGCACATTTGTGTTTTGCCAGGATAGGTATTTCATTGAGGGCTGGTATAAGCTATAGCAGCAAAGCTCATTTTATGCCCCTATAAATGGCATGCAGACAAGGCAGATTTGCTGCTCTGGCTTATCACAGCTGGACTATTATCAGCAGCCTTTTCCTAGCAGGCACCTATTTTCAATTTCAACTTTGTCCCTCAGCCCCCTGTATAACCAGAAGACTTTTGAAAATCTCGGAATAACTTGCTGAAGACCTTTTATCCATAACTGCTTTTAAGCATTTAATATTTAAATACCATTTTATCATCCTAATATTCTTATTATTACATACACATCCTGCTGTTCCCTGGGGTCATTATGAATGTGAGCTGTCTAGGAGGGCCTGATGTCCATCCACTCTCCTTCCACCCTGATGCTGGTCCTGGGTGCATCACCCAACACAATGACGCTGATACATTAACAAACTCCCAGTTTAAATGTTCCCTCAGCACAGGGTGGAAACAACACAAAGAAAGATATATCCAGCTCTTCCAGTGGTGGTCAAGGGATGAAATATAATTTATATTTTTCTGGAGTAGTACTGCAAGTTGCATTGCTGTATGAAAATGCCAACAAAGCTACAATATTCCATTAGTAATGAGAATGGAATAAATTATCTCCATATGAAATTTTTAATTTAATTGCAATCTAATCTCACTAATATATTGTAATAATAAGAATATTGGGATAATAAAATACATTTAAAACTGGAGTTATCTGAAATATTAAGATCTGGTGCTGGCTAAAAGGTCCATAATGTATATATGTCCCATTGATTCTCAAATATAGGCAAGTAATTTGGTGCTGTTTGGCTCTGCGGTGTCATAAAGCTCCTCACTGATGTGTGCTTGAAGTGTTTGTTATCAGTTTTAAATGTCTCTTCCCAACAACAGCAGTACTGGGGACCACATTAAGTGAAGTCATTAGCTATAATGTATTTTATATGTCTACGAGAATACTCAGGTAATGGTCAGATGGAAAAACCTTAGTTCCTTCCCAGTTTCCTCTTGGAGAGGACTGGGTACTCACCATCTGGAGTGAGTGAGAGTGTTTTGTTGGTGTTGGGGAATTAGTTAAACTTGTTTATGTGCACTGCTGACTCTCCCTGGGTGACTTACCTGAGCACCAAGGGATGAAGTTAACAAGCAGGTTGACTCCAATGTGATGGAGGTTATTTTTGTTGGCCCTGGAGATTTGGTGACTCACTTAAACATCCCTGTCCTATGCTTTTGTAGAGCTCATACAATCCAATCATCCATCGTGCTAATTACTGGCAGGTAAAGCATTTGCTGGGAAAGCTTCAGGTCGGAAAAATATCACCCTGGCCCATTGAACCTGCTTTGTGTGAGGTACCTTGTCAGCTTCTTGTTAGCAGAAATGCAGCTGCCTTTGAAGTCAGTAATTTTATATGTGAGATACATAATATTTCATATTGATGTAAGCCCTGAAATGGACTTTCTTGCTTGACTTCAGGAGGAGTAAAGGGCACAACTTTAACTGCATCCTTCAGGAAACTCAAAGACAATATACTATGCTAGTAGCACAGCATGGAGAATACTGGTCTGGTATTTGGTTACATTTTTCCTCCTTACTGTAACCAAATAGACCATCTTCCACTGAGTAATGCAGGAAAATGAGAAAACTGTTCATCACTTGACTTTTCCAGTGCTATGAGGTTCAGTCCTTAGGCCAAGAGTCACAAAAACCTTCTGTTGCCACAATCCATTATAAAATTCATTGTGCCTTAATTGGTCTTTAATTGTCCCAGCTTGGTAAGTGGTTATTTACTGCTGAGTAACTCGTACTCCAGAACCCACAGAAATAAAACCTATTCCAGGAGAGAAGTTGCTGACTGAGGACTCCTGTTCCGAGTCATGGGGGAAGCAGCATACTCAGAATCCTGTTAGATGAATGCCTGTGAAGGAAGAGCCAGCCTTCTGTGAATGGAAAGATAAAATGCAGTCATAATTTAAGCTGTTTGATATAGTAAACAGTTAGAATGTGTTTTGCAAATTCCTTACTGTAGGAGTGAATCACTCCCAATTCAGTCATTGCACAAATAGGCAAAGCAAAAGTGTTTATTGGGCATTTCCATCTGGGAATTGAACAGTTTTTGGGGGAAGTGCCTAAACTGATGTGTGCTTTAGGACTGTGTAACCATGTGTGTATCTATAGCTACAGGAATTCACACATTCATATACTGGGAACATCAGAGGCCACCAGTTCAAGAACTTGAAAATTATCATATGCCAGATTTGCAGTTAGAAATAAGTAAAATAAATTGAATTATGAGCAGTGGAAATAGCTCCAACCCCCTGGTTGCTGACAGACTTTGAATCCTTGTTCAGGTCAACTGAAGCTGTCTCTGTTGGATGTGGAGGGACAGCAGAAGGCTGTGGGATCCAAGGGGAGAGCAGTGGATCCTGCAGTCCAGCTGCCTCCTCAATAATCACAAAATTGCAGAATGGTTTGGGTTGGAGGGGAACTTAAAGTGGGCAGGGACACCTTCCACTATCCCAGGTTGCTCCAAGCCCTGCCCAACCTGGCCTTGAACACTTCCAGGGATGGGGCAGACATAATTTTTGTGGGAAACATACGCCAGGGCTTCAGCACCCTCACAGGGAAGAATTTCTTCTAAATATCTCAATAATACCTAAATCCACCCTCCTTCAATTTAAAGCTATTCTCCTTCATCCTGTTGCTCCATGCCCTTGTCCAAAGTCCCTCTCCAGCTCTCTTGTAGCTCCTCAAGGCATTGGGAGGGGTTCTAAAGTCTTCCTGGAGCCTTCTCTTCTCCAGGTTAAAGAACCCCCACTCTCTCAGCCCCTGATGAGTTTAGTGGAATGGAAAGAGTGTTGGTCATGGGGAGAAGAGATGCAAAAATTGAGATGGGAGGAGAGGACTTCATAGGAGGTGAACAGAGACAAGGCTTTGAAATTATAACATGGTTTCAGATGGAGCCATGAAAGGGTGAATGAGGTAAGAAAAGAGGAGAGTTTGGGGAAAAGATGAAGCTCAGGAGCTCCACTCCTGCCCAAACGCTGTGGGTCTCTGGGTGCCCATGTGCCTTGTGCATGAGGCTGGGAGCAGAATCCACTCAGTGCTTCCCATGGAGACTTTCTTTCCAGTCCCATCTCTGCCAATCCAAATCCGTTGATACTGAAACACTCCATGCCAGGAACCTGCTGAAAATGAATTTGTAGTTTTTATTTGCTTTCTGAAAACTGCGTTAAGAATTGCTCAGCAGCTTTTGATAACAGGATTAGAAAAATGTCTAGTGTTTAGTCTCTGCTACAGAAAAAAAGTCTTATTGCTACTACAGTGTGAAGATTTAATACTGGATTTTTTGCAGTACTGGATTTAAACCTGGCAGTTGGGCTGCACTTGGAGTCAGGTATCTCACTTCAGCTTAAAGCTGGATTTAGAAATGAGCTGAAGGGAGGCACTTTTGTGCTGTCCTGATGTCCTCAGTGTGCACTGCATAAACAGCAGAGAGCACTGCCAGCTGGAGAGCCTGACCTTTAGGATTACAATTAACTCCTTGACCCTCTGCCTTTTATTTCGGCTTTTCTGGTGTGCAGAAAGTTTTGAGGCTTTAATTTGTAAAAAGCCTGGGAGCTAAGGAACACAACAGGGAGGTAAAAAGGAATTGTGGCTTTATCCTCTGAGGGGGAGGCTGACCCTTGTGTCCTATCAAATTTAGTCCTAAATATATTTTACCTTTATTTTAAAATGCCCTTCAGCTGGCCAGGAGCTTCTCATGCCCTGAGCTAATGCATTCAACAACATGGGCTGTTCAAGGTGAGAATTGAATCTTGTTGCCCCTTGACAGAGATGGAATAATAGTGTAATGCAACAGAACATATTTGAAATGCTAATACTTGCCACCTGCAACTTAATTTTATTTTTTTTCTTATTGCCTTTTTTATGACATTTCACAGTCCCATAGTCTCAGTAGATGGATCTGCATCATAAAAATGACACAGCGATGATTTAAGGAGGATAGTCAGTCTGAGTGAAACGGATGGAGTGCTTTAAGAGTGTCAGTTTAGCACCTATTACATAGGGTCAATGTTCATTTTCAATACATCATTAAAGCATCCTGCTAAATCACTCAGAAAATGTTCGTGTTCTCCTTTTGAGCCACCATGTTAGATTACAGGGATAATGAAGTGTAACTGTACATAAATGGCAGTATTGCACAAGCATATTTTATTGTTTTCAGGGCCACTGTTTTAGGTTGTTCTGAATACGAAACATTAAAAATTCCACAATGAAATACTGAGTACCTCTTAGGTGATAGTTCCCATACTTATATTTGCAGTCAGCTACCAGCTCCATCAAATTTGATAATCTAGTGAAGTCATTTTCCCACTCTATCAGTTTTACAATATACAGTGTTCACTAAACTAATATCAATAAAATCAAAACTACCCTCAGCCTAGTAGCTAGTTTTTAAATTACATTACAGGAGATGTATTTCTGTTATTTTGAGAAGAACCTGGGAAGCCCAGTTATTTCAACAGAATTCACTTAGCCAAGGTCATTGTAAGGTCAGGGTGATCTTTGCTGTCTCCAGGTGGTATTACCAGAGCAGTGGGTCAGTGATATGTCTGTCAAAATTAAAGCTTTGATTATCAGGTTAAATTTAAAAGTCAAGCTATGGAAAACAGGAATCATGACTTACAGATATGAAATGTTAAATCTTTCAGTAAGTCATTGTAATTTTCCCTAGTACTGACCCTTTCCGTGATACATGCTGGCAAACACTTGGTATGAACCTGGATTCCATGGATAGCATATATGAATACTGAAAATATTTACTCCTGTTGCACTGAAACAGGGAGCACACAGCTGCCTTCACTCTAGCAGGGAGAGAAAAAAATGTCATCTCCCCTCAGGGCTATAAAATATTTATTTACTTTTATTGCATTTTGTAATGGAAAACATGGTTTTTATTTACAGAAAGGTGATGTAAGTGTGTCCTGAGGCACCCATTTTTCATCCCACCTAATCCAGGACGTCTGACTGAAGGGCTGAAATTAATTCCTTGATTACTTTGGGCTTTCACTGGCTCCACAAGTCAGACACGAGTACCTCTGACTTTTTCTGTGTTCATTATGGAGGACACCTCCAGTTTCAAAATCCTGACTTGTAGATCACATCTGTTAGGAGCCACCTACTCTGTTGTTTTGCATAATGTCATTTTGGTGTATAAATGGCAACAAATGAAGGCAGAGTGAGCTGAGGTATAGAAAAGGGAGTTTTGAGGATATTGTTATAGGGAGCTGAGGGAGCAGGCTGAGGAAGAGGTGAGAGCTGCAGAGGGGCACAGACTTGGACAGGATCTATCTGGTGATTGGGCTGTATTTCCAGCAGAGCATAGTTTTGCCCAGTTTTTTCTGGTTGTCTTTTCCTTACAAAGGAAGTCCAGTTGTGGGGGCCATATAATTTTTCTAATGTTGTTCTCCTCCACTCCAGGTTAGTGCAGAGATCCTCTTTGTCTGCAGACAGAAAGGACCCACACAGGCAGAGCCATGAGAGGCTTTGTGGAGAGTAGGAATCACGATGGGAAAGGCTCCAGGGTGGATGTGGAGCAGATGAATGGAGTTGAAGGTGGCACTGATCATGGTGTCATGGAGCTGGAGAGGGTGGAGGAGCCTTCCAAGTCAGCTAATGATGTAGGATTTTTAATGCTTCATTTGGGAAATTCCTACCATTAACAAGACATTCATCTTAATGACAGGCTTACTTTAGAAAACGTTCAAAGCTAATAACTATACTCAATAATGATAGTGAACATTATTGAGTTTTCCCCATTCACCTGTAAAGGATTGTAAAAGATTTCTACCCCACTGCCAGTGAAGTCTTCAGCAAGCCATATTCTCTGCTGCTCAGCTCCTCCTTGCTACCTGGACTGCAGAGAAATGTTACTTGGGAAGCTGCTGGTTTGCAAAACAAGGAATAGTTTTGCAAACAAAGAGTATGGGAGGAAATGCTTTTTCCCAGTACAAGTGACACAAGTGTGATCTGCACTGGGAATTTCTTATGTGAAGAGCAGAGGATCACATTCCTGATCTTTGTTCCCAACAGATGTGGGTATTTATGCACATGGTATTCTTTCTTTTCCCATCCTTTCAGGAAGGGGATCATGATTCTTCCAGGTTTTTTCTAGGATGAGGACCCAGCCATGGTTCAAGGTTGGAACAGGTCCCCTGTCCCCTCTTTCCTCCATCTTCTGATCTGTGGGGAATAAGCCCTTCTGCATGAACTGGGGTTGGGGAGCTCCCTGCAGTCCCTTCATTTGGGTCTAAGGAAGGACATGACCTTTGAATTTGTAGAGTAAATTACTTTCCACAAAGTCAGTAGAAGGGGGTCCCCTGAGCTGTGGGATTTGGTCCTGATTCAGAGACAATTTCTTGTCTTTTCAATTTATTTTCTAGCCTTCCCTTTGAAAAGAAAGCAGTGCTCCTTCCATATTCTTGACTTAGTTAATTGCCTGAAAAATATTTTTGAAGGTCTGTTTGTTTTATTTTGTGAAGCTGCTCTAGGTTTTGAAGTCTGCCCATATTTCCTTATTATAGCACTCTCTTACTCCTTGGAAATGTGGCAATATATCAGTATTATCAGGTCTCAAATTCCTTCACTTTTTGAAAGCTTCAGTGGGCAGTTTCAGTATTTTCCTCACAAGTTAAGAGGAAATGACCTTTATTTATGCCCTACCCTCAACCTTTCTGGTCTTGATTCTGGGGCTGTAGTATCTGTTTGACGCAGCAGTGACACTACGCCTTGTGGTGACCACATATAGATAGCAATCAAAAAGAGAAGTCACAAGGTTTTGTTTATTTCCTTATGGCATAATAGCTTGGCTCTGACTTTCTTGCTGTGCACTAACTGGTGGTCTTACAGGTTTCTGTTCAAAATGGATGAATAAATTAACCCTCATGTCCTGCTGAGAGTTGCACAAGTGCCTCAGCAGCTGCTCCTGCCATGGGGTCTGTGCTTGGGGATGGTTATTTCACCTTTGCCTGCACTGAGCAGCACCTGATTTCTGCACCTGCAGCTTCTTTGTCACACAAGACTTCTGGAAGACAGCTCTAGTCTTCTTCGTGGTTTAATCTATGGCCATTCTTCAGGAAACTGTTTGATTTCAGTGGCCTCGAGTTGTGCCAGGAGAGGCTTAGATTAGTTATTAGTAGAAAATTCTTCATGGAAAGGGTTGTCAAACCCCAGACCAGGTTGCCCAGGAAAGTGGTGGGGTGGCCATTCCTGAAAGGGTTCAAAAAACGTGAATAGGGTGGACATGGTTTACTGGTAAATATTGTAGTGGTACTGGGTTGACATTTGGAGTTGATGATATCAGAGGTCTTTTCCAATCTTAACAATTCTGTGATTAGAGACCTTAGTGGTTTTTCAGCATTTCTAAAGGGGACATCTCTTGCCCCAAGTCCAGCAATCCAGCTCCACATTTCTCCCCACAGCCTCATGGATGGCTGTCCCCAGGACAGCACTGGCCATGGCTCAATTCAAGGGAGCTGCAGCATCTCTGTGGGAATTGGCACAGCCGTGAAGGTGAACACAGAGGCAGCTCTGTCCCACAAAACTGGTCATTGAAACACCTGGGGCACAGGATCTCCTGTGGTAAATATGAAGAATTTTAAATGTTGAGACTTACTATACCATCTGATTTAAGTAGTCTGGCATTTTCCTAACAGGTCAAAGACAAAAGGTATTCTGTAAAGCAGCACTGTACTTGCTCAGAAATGCTGCAGCTGAAGCTTTTTAAAGGATTATTATTCAGCATGTTGTAGGCAACACTGTACACACATCATACCCTCTAGCAATAGCTCTCAAACATCTCCAAATCTTTGAACCAATAATTTGTATGATGCATCTTGTTATTTCTATGGATAAGCTTGTTCCACAAATGATCTTGAGGTGAATTAGTCATATAAAACCACTGTACCTCATTTAGTAGAAACAAAGGAATCCGAGCATTGGCATGATTTCATTGTAGAGCCTCAGACACAGTCTGATGGTGTGGAAAAAGCAGCCCTTGTACCTGTGGGTGACCACAGCTCTTCTCCAGTGAAACCCAACCTGACTGAAATGCTTTGGCCTGATACATCATACGGGTACACAGCTCATATATATCCCTGCATCTGAATGTTACACCACTGTAAAACAAGATACTAGGGGATAAAACTTTAAAGGTTGGTCATAAAAAGGTAATAAATGGGGATATACAAAAGGCTGATGGGAAACTTCATTTATTTCCTTGAGTTACGGATGACCCCATAACTCATGAGTGTTAGAGCGAGGCGGAGTTATGAAAGTCATGAAAGGTCATCAATAACAAGTGGAAATAAATGAGTTAGTCTATTGTATTTTCAGTTTGTGTGCATCACTCAGTTATAAATGTGACACCAGTGTGGGGATGATGAGGCTGGGAGAGAGCCCAGAAGGAGCAGAGCTCCCACCCCACAGCAGTGCTGCTGGGACCCCACCCTCCCGAGGACACAGGGCCATCTTCTCCATGAGCAGTGGGGACAAAGAAAAGCTTCTACCTGAAGCAGAAAATAGTCAAGAAAGGTGCAAGCACAGCAAAGAAGGCGATTTGTTACCCTTGTCCCACAGACAATATTGCTATGGGGTAGCACATCCTGTTTTTCTCTTGGGAGGGGGGAGCTTGTATTCAGAGCACGTAGAAAACCTGAGCAGGGATCAAAAGATCAGCAATACCAGCTCAGATGATTTGTAGTGTAATGCAGCACCATGAGGGTGCAGAAAGTCTTAAGCTGACTCTTCTTGTGGTGCTAGGCTTTTAGTTCAGTGGTTGTGTTTTTTAGCACAGCCCCCAGACTCCTCTCAGGCTGTTTCTTCAGGTTCCACAGTAACTGTCCCCACTCTGCCCTTCTGCAAACCCCCACAGAAACCATGGCCAAAACAGGGCATGACGATCACTGAGAACTCACACCTTGCTCACATTTTAAGAGGAGCAATCCAAGGAGGCAGCTGTGTGTACGTAGCTCTTCCACCCATAATGGGATTATAAAGTAATCTCGGAGAGGCTGGAAAAGTAACCTTGGGAAATAAGGCATGTGTGTGGTTCTGGTTCAGACACGCTGTGTAACTGCAGCTAAATAACGTCTGTCTCTGCTTCACCTCACCATCTGTAAAGCAAGGATTTTTACGTTCTTTCCATAAAGGAGTATTACTGGGGAGAAAAAAAAAGAAAACCAGCTATGAATTGTGCAGATATTCTTGTCCTGGTGAGCCAGCCACAGAGCAGCACTCAAATGGAAAGTCACTAGAGGTAACTAAAGAAACAGTATTTTGATGAGTCAGTTAAAGAGCCAACACTCTTCCTTGCTGACAGAGTATTGAACTTCAAAATTTGGTTAGAAGGCACTGTTTTGCTGACAGTACTGTCTTTCAAAGGACATGCAAAATCAACACCTGACCATCTGTAGTCATTTAAGATTCACCCATAACATTTTTTGTAGTAGAAGGGTTGTTAACCTTGACATCCTGGGCAAATGCCAGCTTCTCCCACTCAGGGCCTATCATCAAGCATAAATAACATCCTCTTCTCTCATGAAATACTCTTTTGAGTTCTTGGACATTGGATGCTGTTCATGTCTTGAGCAAGTGCAGGTTTGTGTCTCCCACTGCAAGTTGCAGCAAACCATAAGATACAGTGATATGATCCACATAGTCCTGAAGTGAGGCTGCTTTAGACCTAAAGTCTCCCCAAGACTGTGTCCACAAGAGACTGTCCCATGCAGGTTTCTCCTCTCCTGCACAAGTAGTGCTCTGGCAGGTGTGGCAGCCAGACTTCTCCTTGGAGTGGTCTTCAAGCATGTAGAGGGCTGATGTGCCTTATGTTAATGGGAGATTAGGAAGAGGGGATCTCCTTACTTCTTACATCCAACTTCTGTAATCCTGCAGCAGATAGGAATGCTTTACCCTTAAACACGTAACTGATTCCAGTGAGCAGTTCACTCCTTCAGGTATTGCTAAGAAAAGAAGGTAGGAAAAAAATAGGGTAACCAAGTGTCCACACCACAGTAGGCAGCATCACAAAAAATCAGCATTTCTGTGCCTCTCTGCATGAAAATATTGAGGAGCACTGTTGGACCTGTGTTAGTGTCCTTGGCTTTTCTCCTTCCTTCAATCACTATTAACTTGGGAATAGAGGCCCCATTCAGCTTGAAAGGAGCAGTTCTGCTGAAGTTTATGAATGTTTTGTTTGCTCAAACATCTGAAATAAATTACTCTGAATCATTAAGAGCCTTTTTTTCACAGTATGTCCCTGACTTCATCCTTGATGTTTCCTATATCCACATTGCTCTTGATTTACAGTGAGAGTTGCTGATTTGCAGTGCATTGAGACAGTCATATCTTTGGCAGGATGATTTAAAATTCGAGGCATAACTTTAGGTGGAGCAAAGAACAGGGATGGCTGTGGAAGTCAGCCCTTGGTGCACACCTTGAGGTACCACTGATGCTTTTCATTTTTAGGAATAAGTACAGACCTCATCCTACACTTCTGCTCCAGCCTATCTGGTGAGGTTTATCGAGCATTACCGCAACCCTGCTGTGCTGTGAGCCCGTGTGATCCAAGCACTGCTTTGCAGAATGTCTGAGGGACTTTTCCTGTAAAGTTCATCTTGCCTATGGTTGAAGGCGAGATTTGCCTGACTCATGGCAGGAGCACTGTCACCTCCTTCTTTTAATGAAATGGGGGTGGAAAATGACAGACTCCTTGATCTGTCCTGGACTAAAAAGCAATGTCTCTCGGCTTACGGCACTAGTTGAAGGTATTTTCACTTACAGGATGCCCTTTTTTTAGGATCAGAGGCAATCTTTTCAATTACATGTGTTGGCATTTTGCTGCCTTGCTCAGTGCAGTCTTAGTAAGGGGAAGGGAGAAAACATCAGAAAAGATAGAGAAATTAGGGTTTTGGCAAAAGATGAAATATAAGACAAATGGGAGAATATTCATGTCACCTGTTTAAATAGTATAATCTAGCTAATGCTTATTAAATCCCTTCCATATAGAATTATTGACAGGAACATTCACTCATGCACCTGGGGTCTTGCCAGAGACGGAGAAATCCCAAATACTGGTAGCTGAGTTGGTCACTGGAGTGAAAAGACACAAAATCAGAATTCAGCAAGGAGAAACAATATTTCCCACACTAATTTATGACTTTTTGGGGGGTTTGTCAGTACAGCTCAGGAATAGGGAGGCAAGGTTTGCTCTGCTCAACACAAGTCATTTTCCCTGACTATGCCTTGATTTCCCATTCCATCTTCTGGCTTTGCTGCATATTTTCGTTGCAGCTCTTTAGGGCATGAATTGCATTTCTAAAATATTTTTAATATAGTTTTGTGTCGCGGTTTTGGAGACAGGCAAGCAACAAGAACACATTGATGTTCATGCAGCAACAGCCAAAGTTTATTGTTGGGAGTCCCCTTTTATAGGGGATTCACATTTCCTGTGCTTACACACCTGATTGGCTGGAGTCTTAGCTCCGCCCAGCTCCCTGGCCAATGATGTGCATTCATGATTCAACGGGATTGGCTGGGGTCCCATTTGAATTTGAATCCAACCTACCATTATCATCTCTGGGCACTCGTGTACTTCTGTTCTCTATCGAGCTTAGGCTGGTCAATCAGTGTCTGTTGGGGCTAATTTATCCGTGCACTTTATAGACCAGCTGTAGCTGTGCCTTTTTTGAACACAGCTTTGCACTGTGAGACCCTGGCCGTGATTGGGCCCTTTTGATGTCTGTGGCTCATATATAGAATCCAAACCAAACCTTGTCAGGCATCATGTGTGGCCCTGTAACAGCATTGGGACTAATGAAATAATAGCTCCATAAATTACCATTAATTGTTTACCCAAATTAATAATAACACCGTTGATCCAATTAAAAATGTAGAATTTAAGATTACTCTGAAGGGATATAAGCCACAAAGGACTATACATCAATTAAAATACAGCAGAAGGCTTTTTGCTGCATGCCCTGCAGGTATGTGTTATATCTTAGTGAATGAATGTCATGTTATGTTTGTGAAAATCATTTCATTAGCAAAGCCATGATTTATACAATGGATAATAAATACTGTCATCTACAAGCCAACCACTGATCTTTTTAATACTTGTGTTGGCTGAGGGGTTTGCATTGGAAATTTTTAACTTTGGCATTACCATTGTGGGCAGTAACTGCACTTTAATGTTGATTTCATTACTTTTCTTATCACCAAGGTTTATAACTTAAATAAGATATTTCAAAAGCAATTGAGTCATTGGGTGATGTTTTGGCTCTTTATGATGTACTAATTTGTATCTGACCTTTGGTGAGTAAATAAATATATTGTGGTTGTTTTTTCTGTGTGTCTGCATAAAGGAGACATAGAGGAAGGCCTCGTTGGAGAGGTAAGGAAGGCTCACGTTCAGGCAGGAGCCATCTCTGAGGATGGACACCATTTAACCATTTCTGTGGTATGGTTGTTGTGATGGGCACATGGTCATGCATTCCGAAAGAATTTCTGGGCTCTTCTTCACATTAAGCATGCATAAGACCATCTGGCTGACAATATTTGTGATGAGTGCTGTGCTAAAGATCTTAAAAAGAAACTGTCTGCACACTCTTGATGTGATGAATACTGTGATTTGTGGTGTTTGACATATGGTGGCTATGCTGGCAAATAACTTAGCATTAAATAGTCTTTCATTTAGCCCACTGGGTTTCTGGTCTGTTTTAAATTAAATATATATTTAAAGATTGTGTTTATATTTAATTTATAGACATAATCAACAGTAATTCATTATATATAGTGCACTGTGCATTCCTCAAATGTTCAGTTCGTTGAGCTGATTTTAATTTGTGATCATTAAATGTAAATAAGGCATGTATCTACTGCAATCAGCCTAAAAAGTCAATATTAACAGCCCTCACCAAAATGGTGAGATTCAGGATCCTATTCTTTTAGAACAAGAGAAATCCCTGTCTGTGGTCTTTAATTGCATATATAGGGAGACGGTGGTGGATAGCACAGAGCCATTTAATGTCACACACAAAAGAGATAATGAGATAAAATTGATGGCAATTGAGAAGGAAACAATTAAAATATAGGAAAAAATTAAAAGACCATTTTTATAGGAAGAAGGAATGGAAATGTGTGCATTAGAGGGAAGCTGTAGCTGCCCAATCACTGGAAATGTTCAAGACCAAGTTGGATGGAGCTTGGAGCAGCCTGGTCTGGTGACAGGTGCCCCTGCCCAGGGCAGGGAGGGTGGAACTGGATGCTCTTTGAGGTCCGTTCCCACCCAAACCACCCCTGTGGTTCTATAGTTCTATGATTTTTAATGCTGTTGGTTGGAAGAGCCGATGAAACACATGCTGAAACAGGCTGGTGGTCTGGAGAGCAGAGGTGGGCTGAGCACTGGAGGGATTGGCACAGCCCAGGTGGGGCCAAGTTCTGACATGCAAACTCAGGTGCACATTACACAGACTCAGGGAAAAGCTTCTTGGGTTTTGGCAGAGAAATTCTTTTGGTGATAAATGGTGGAGGGTGTCCCTGCAGAGGCAGGAGCAGGACCAGGCCATGCTTTATTCCATCAGCCTCTGCTGGACCTGGGAGATCAAATCCAGAGGTGATGCAAGAGCACTGCTGTGGCTGTGGGGAAGGGAGATGGACACCAGCTGTCCATGGGATGTCTGGTGAGGGCTTTCAGTCACAGCTGCAGGCACTGAGGTGGGGTGACTGAAGGGATGGGAAATTTTTGGACAGATCAGAGCTGGGAGCAGGCTGAGCAGAAATGAGGCAGAAGGGCTAAAAAGTTCTTTATGGCAAATAATCTCTCTCTGAGGCCACATAACTCAGCTAAAGCAAACATGTCAAAGGTGCTCACGAGCATTTCTGAAGACAATTTAATGGTGAAGGGTGTTACAGAAAAATCCAGGGAGCAATGAATCATTTCTACCTTCAGAGCTGCATTTGAATAGTTGAAAATAAGGTTGAGGATATAAGATAAGAAAAATAAAATTGTTGAATAGCTGCTCTCTAACTAAGTCCTGTCTGTTCTGTGCAAACCTGGTGTATGCCAACAGAATGAGAAGGGTGCTGGGCAACCCAGGTGATGGAGGCTGTCACTGCTCCCCCTCCTGCAGCCGCTTCCCATCGCAATCAGAATGTTCCTCTAGTGCCAAGGGGTTTTATGTGACATAAGACTTACAAGCCTGAATGATAAAGAACAGCTTCCATAAATCATTTTGCTCTGCAGATGTAAAAGTTTCAAGACGCTGGTGTCGGGTTGGTACACAAAGTACAGCTGGCTACGTTTTGCCAGCATATCTTGCTTTTCAATATGCTTTTTAATATCGTAGTCTGAGTGATTTGTTTTTCCCATTACTTTCAAGGATGCAGCATTTATCATTTTTTTACTGGAATTCAAGTTCCTTGCAGCAGAGACTTCAAATCTTGGCTTTGAAGTATTTTTGTGTAATTAAATTCCAGTTTTATATGTGGATTTTATCTGTGAAACTCAGAAGGGCTTTAATGAGAAATCCAACATGCTTGTGGGCATTTCTGTGACCTCTATTATCATGGTTCCAAGAAATCTTTTCAGATACCTTATTCTTAGAATGTCCTGGAGAGGTTTCATATGGGGGAAACTGAGGCAGAGTAGGGTTTTACTGTCTAGGCAAAGATTAAATCTGCATCTCCTGCTGTGACTAAACCTTGACTCTCTCTGGAGCTCTCTGCAGAGATTTCCACTCCACTGAAGCAGCCACCTTTGTGGCTGTACTTACCCATTCCTTACTGGTCCCTTCTAAACCTTTTGTTGTCCACCTTGATTCCAAATCTTGTCCCAAGGTCCCACTTGCCTGCCCAGCGTTGCCCTGGAGCTCTGATGAATTACCCAGTTAAAGGGTCTTTTCTGCAGGGGTTTCTCTAGAGAAGTGTTTAAGCAGGACAAAACCTGCCCACAACAAACAAAGCTGCGTTTCCTGCTGATAGCAGGAAACCAGGGATTTTCTTTAGGAACTGTACCTTGCTTTCTGCTCTCCCTGCACCATCCTCTACAGAAAGAAATCTTGAATTACCTGATCCTTTGCTGTTTCTCTGCACATTCCTGACTTTCTCCTAAACTTCAGTCAGGTGGTTCTGAATAAGGGAAGGACATGGTGAGGGTGCTGATGCCAAAGGCATAACCAACTAATGTATTTTGAAAATGCAAGATGTTAGCTGGATAAATGTTGCTGCAGAGCAACCTTACTGTAACCTTGCAGGATCCCCACTAGCCAAATTTGTGCTGTTTGTGTCATCTTGAGATTGGTACATCATTGCAGCTCACCTTGCAGGGCAGGACCAGCAGCACCTCAGGATGAGAAGAAATGCATCACAGATGGTTTGGGTTGGAAGGGTCCTCAACCAACCCCCCTGCCATTGTCAGGGACACCCTCCACTAGACCAGGTTACTCCAAGCCCCATCCAACATGAAATATGTCAGGTTCTGTCTTGGAATTGGCATGAGCACAGGAGAGCAGAGTGCTTCCATTTATTAAGCATCCTGAACATAGCTGTAGTCAGGAAAGATGCAAAATCCAGATAATCACCACACCTAAATTTGCAGTCATCCACAGAAAGCAATGAAAGTTCCATGAAAAAATTACTAATGCTTATTTACAACTCCAAAGGTGTGCTCTACATGACTTGGTTGTTTATGAGCACAATAAATGTGGGAATATGAAAGAAATATGCATACTTGATTTTAAATGCTTGGGATTTTTTTTACAAACCCCTAATCTGAGGTTTAGAAGTAGTGCAAGGTTAGTTTCTAGGATCCTTGTTTCCTGGTTCATCCATTTTTCTGTGTATCAGATTCATTGTGTAATGCTGGCCGGGAACTCAAAGGAAAATGTACAGAGAGTGAAAGATCAGAGCAGTTTGATAAGGCCATTTTTGATGACTCAGGGGTTTTAAATTGCATGTGAATGTTTCTTGAACCCCAAATATCCCATGGCCTGACTTGTCTCTATATTTGAAGTAATTTATATACACATCTTCGTGGTTCCCACGAGTCATGTTGAACTTAATGTTCTGACAGTATTTCCATGATAAACCCTAGGGCTTTATAGAGCATCCATGGAAACTCACTCCAGGGAGAAACTTGGCATGCCACATCCTCCACCAGAAACTCTCTTCTTCTGCCTTAAATCAGGTATAAGTCAGTTCAGCTGTTGTAACTTAGAAGAGTTACAAAAATAAGTTTAGTGATTTCATTTTTTTTTTTGGTTCTGAAACTCTGAAATATCATAGTTTAAATATTGATAGTGTCTGTTCAGAGTCTTGTTGCTTTGACAGAACCTGCCTGTGCTAAAGAGTTCTCAGTTTCAAAGCGAAGGAATTTCTGGATTTGGAGAAACTTTTTGATTCCTAAAAATGCCGAAATAAGCCTTTTAAAAGGAACCACTGTTGCTTTTGTGGCAATGAAACAACTGAGGCTAATTGTGTCTTACAGTTCCAGTAGGATAGAAAATGTGAAACTCAAAGAGCATCTGCAACACTTCACATCTGTCCTCAAAAACTCACAATGATCTTTATTTTGGGGTAGGGTCAGTGAGAGATTTTAATTCTGCTCTCCCACAGTTATTTGGAAAGAGGTAGAGGAGGACCTTGTAGTGTGATTTTGACTGTTTTTAAGAAAAAAGAGACAAGTCTTTTGAGTCTCATGTTCAAATTGTGTGAGCAGGTTGCCCAGAGAAGCTGTGGCTCCATCCCTGGAAGTGTCCAAGGCCAGGCTGGATGGGGCTTGAATCAGCCTGGTCTGGAGGAGGGTGTGGGTGGAACGAGATGAACTTTGAAGTCCCTTCCAACCAAAACCATTCTGTGATTCTATGACTCCCTGAAGGAATTCTGAGAGCCTGTTAGACCATTAGCAAGTTTACTTTTCAGATTAATAAATATGCTGGGGAAATGCATGGCTGCTACAATCTCAGCAGGACACTCTTGGTACAACATGGGAATATTTTATCAGAAATTAATCATATCAACATTGCACTCAATCTGTAGGAAATAGGAATTTAAAGTAAAAACAGATGTTTTTATGTAAACTTTTCTCTAAAATAAACTACTTATGCCTATTTACATAATGAATCCATCACTACCCTCAGGAGATTAGACAATTAAGCACTGAACAACTTATATTTATTCATGTACTTTCAAGAATGAATTAATTACCCCTTCCTGCACAAACTCAATGTTGTCCTTCTGATTAGTAGCAGGAGGACAGTGATGGGATTTTGTGATGGAAAGTGTGTTGCTTGTTTTCTTTTAAAAAAATGGAAAACAAATTGATCATTAGGATAAAGTGCATTAAAAAGCTGTGTTGGTTAAAAGTCAAAAGAAATAGTTTTTAGCTAATTTATTAGCAATGTGAATATGCTTGATACAAATTTGTATGAGACATCTGGAGTTCTTTTTTTAAACATGTATGAGTTTTGGGAGGACTTTGTGTATAATTTAGATAATTGTTTAAGCAGCTGTTTGAAAAGAGTTTGGATTTCCAGATGTAGCATTTCTAGTGCAGGCGGCTTGGAATTACTCACCTGAAGATTCTCTCTAGTCAGTTCTTGGGAGCAGATCACCAGGCCAGGCAGGGTGACCCAGGGTCCCAAGTGAGCTCAGAAGGGGATTGAGGCACTCTCTCAGATACGGCATCAGCCTCCAAATCTGAAGTTTAGGAGACCTGAGTTCATCCTCAGATGCTCTCAAATCCAGCTGCTGGAAATGATGCTCATCTTCCCCTGGGGCATCTCTTCACTCTTCCAGAGGGGAACATGCAGGTATTTCATAGAACCAGTGTGGTCTGAGTGAAGTTCTCATCCCCTTAGAACTCTGACATTAAATATTTTTTTCAAGTTATGCTTTATTTTCTGTGGCATATTCTCATTGTATAAATAATCAACTACTCTGAGCAACCTGGTCTAGTGGAAGTTGTTCCTGCCTGTGGGAAGGAGTTGACAAGATGAGCTTTGAAGGTCTGTTCCGACCCAAACCGTTCTATGAAATGTCATCAATAGCATATTATGGACAGGACACAGTTGCTGAAGAAAAGTAAAAGGTATCATAATATTTAATTATTTCAATAGCTGTTTTTCTCTTACATTTGTTCTATGTCACGGTGACATGGGCTAGATAGGGATGAGAGGCAGTGTCTTTACCACCACACCAGAGCTGAGTGTCCTGGGGATTTGCACACATTTATTTGAAATCCCACATTAAGACCAGGTTTACCTTCAAATATAAGGTTGGGACCTACCTCAGGGAGTCATAGCCTGTGACCATCAAGAGTAATGACAGAATAGTGCTTCAGGTACTAAATTCTGCTAGATATATAATTATGCCTTTTTATGACTTAAAAACAGGATTTGTAATTTAGTAGAGAATTTACAATAAAATGCTTTCTGAAGTAGCCCCCAAAAGCTCCTGAGGATTTATAAATTACATTAAGAACCTGAATTATTGCAGTTACAAAATGAAGCTGAGATATGAACATTTCTACTCAGCTTTATGAATCATTTTCTTGTTCACATTAATTAAGCTTGCAATCCTTAAAGGTACATCTTTTTGAGGGACACCAGGCTCCTGGGATGTCCCCCAGTGGCAGCTGGGCACTGGTGGGTCACACCAAGGGTGGCCAGAGGCAGAGCCAGTTCCTGGTGGTGTTTTTCACAGGTTATAAAGCCAGAAACCTCATCCCAGTCACCTGCACTGAACTGATGTGGGAGCTGTAGGAATTCTCTGGGTTCATTAATTGTGAACAACTATAATCATGCTCATTAACAGCTCTAAGGTTGTTAATTAATAACATAAACAACTCTAGTAGCATGACTGGCTTTCCTCTAATTCTAAGTTGGTGTTCAGAAAATGGAGAGGTTTTTTGCTGAGTGATGGATAATCCTTTCACCTGACTCTGGGCACTTGAGAAGATGTCAAATGTGTCTGGGTAAGACCAACTTGTTGAACCTTAATAACCAGCAAAATGTGATGGCAAGGCAATGTTTCTTCTGGAGATGGTTCTAAAAACAGCCAGTGGGAGAGATTTGCAAAAGCATGCAAACCCAGGGTAATTTGTGTACTGAGGTTGGTATTAATTCATTTATGTGGTCTATAGAATAGGGTAGAAACTAAATCAAATCCTAATTTGAGTGATTTGTAAGCATATTATACCATGTTTTACAGATTCAGACCCATTGTCCATCACCCTTCACTGCTTTTATCCTCTCCCTGCTGTGGCTAACCAGATGACTTCCCACCCCAGTGTATCCCCAACAGTATCACCAGAGTCCCTCCTTGGCTGGCCAAACTTCACCTTCAGTTGCATGTGTAGAAGTATATCTCACATACAACACAGTCATTTTAAAATCAGCTTTAAGAGGGTCTAAAATTTCTCCAAACTCTATGCGAAGCCAAATACATCTCATCAAAATTATTGGAGAAAAGAGCAATTGTAAAAGGTATGTCCTGTATGGGAATACAGCTAGAAAGCAGAACTCAAGGTACTGCTCAACTGGGTTCAGAAGTAGACCTGATAACTTTGGTGGGCCACAAGCCCTGGCAGTCAAGGCAGAACCCTGAAGGAGGAAGCAAAAGATAGTGGTGTGCTTTGTTTGGAAGAAATCATAAACATGCCGGTGTGAGTCTGTGCAAAGCTATGATTTAGCAATGTTACTAAGTGATGTGATTGTTGCTAATTTTATCTATAGCTGAAAAGGTATATATACTGAGCTTTGTAATCAATAAAGTGGCTTCATGCATGCAAACCATGGAGACCCTGTCTCTTCAATCACCAACATCCTGGTTTTAACTATGTTCTATTTATTGTTTTTATTTTCTTGATTCAGTTAGCTCCTCACCTGAAAGTGTGTTCAGCTAGAGAGCTCTTTTATCTGTTGAAACAAATGCTAAAATCACCACTGACCTTCATGGCCACAAGGCAATAAACAGATGTTACTAATGCAGTGCATAAACACAGCTGCAGGACTTGGGGAATTAAGTAGACACTAAAGTTTCCATCCCGTTAAATCACCCCTGACTTGAACCATTGCTGCAGAAACACGATGTATTTAGGGCTGTTTTACCCATGCTTCAGTTCACAAACAACAGGTCTCTGCATTAATTTGGGGACAAGAATCAATACTGGAGACTTTGTTTGAAAGCTATTCGTTGACCATCAAAACAACGAGACTATGTTTTGGTTCATTGTCTCCCTTCTGAGGATGAGTTACAGGATTTAAAAAGTATTGCCTTGTCTCATAAGCAGGATCCAAATGATTGAACAAGCGTAGATTAAATATTATGGGGAAATTCTTCCCTGTGAGGGTGGTGAGCCCCTGGCACAGGATTCCCAGAGAAGGTGTGTATGTCCCATCCCTGGAAATGTTCCAGACCAGGCTGGATGGGGCACTGAGCAACCTGGTTTAGTGGAAGGTGTCCCTGACCACAGCAAGGGATTGGAGTGAGATGATCTTCCAACCCAAACCATTCTGCAATTCTATGATACTCTGTTTCAGCAAGGCAAGATATCCATGAACAACTGTAGCAGTGATTAAAGGTGACTACAATGCATTAAAATGTGTATTTTCTTTAGATTTGAGGGAAGAGATCTAATTAATGATATTAAGCACCATTTAGAGTGTGAAATCTGTTTCTGTAGGTAGTGCAGCACGAGCAAAGGCAGGTGCCCAACATTGCTATGTAAATTATCTCCACGCAATGCTACATCAATGAGATTTTCTCCATAGATGTTTGTTGCAGGTTGCTCCCTGTAATGACCTCAATTATACATGTCTTCATTGTGAAATTATGATTGCCTTTGGTGGGCTGCAAATGACAGCAGAGAAAAAGATTTCCATGATAAACCACCACAACAGCACATACCTGCTGCATTAGTATGCAGAGCTTGTGAAGGTGCAGTGTAACTCCAGCTTAGCACCTTAAATAGCACTGGAGAGGAGGAGGGACAGAGGAGAATGTTCAGCAATATCTTGACACTTTTTTACAAGGCAAGGAATTACTAAGACTTCACATTCTCGCATGTCACCGTGGGACCTGGTATTGCAAGAAATTTAATGTAAGAACATCAAGATGGTGACAGCTGGGTCACCAAAGGTGCTCAGTGCTTCAGGCTGAATATCATACCAGGCAGGAAAGGTGGGAGAGGATGGACAGGAGTGGTCCCTGCCCTGAATAACTCCTGGCACTAACCCCCAGCCCGCAGGGAGGGATCCCTTACCCTCCTGAATGAGGCAGATGGGTCTGAAGATGGCACTGCCCTAATTCCTGAACCACACGGTGTTCAGGTACTGCGCTGCTGCCATCACCAATGGAGAGTTTGTGGTGTCCTGGTTGCCTTTCACTGACCTTGATTCTGTTCCATGTTTGGTGTCTTCCACCAGCTGTGATCAGGGATTAGTCCTGGTCCTCTGATACACAGCTGCATGCCTGCACCAATTCCTTTTTAAGGAATTTTTTTACAAAGGCTTTACCCCGGTCTGGAACCATTAAAAACTGAGTGAAGAATAATAGCATCCCATTCTCTGATGATAGCATCTCACTCTGATGGCAGAATAGTTGGCAGGAACTTATTTCCAGCTGGAATAATCTGAGGAACTACTTCAGCTGAAATGCCAGAGGAGAGTATCAGGTTTGACACAACTTGTTAACTATGGTCAGCAAGGACTGATAGTATGAATACGTTGAAGACTGATACTATTCATACGTTGAACCTGTGTAATGTAGAAAAATGGTTTGTGTGCATCATCCCGCAGGATTTCCAAATGAACATAACATTGCTTGATTTTAGGATCAAATTCCATTCCAGCTTGTGTTCTTCTGCAAATGAGCACCCTCTGAATATTGCCTATTTGTTCTGTTCAGTTTCATACCCATGGCAAAAATCCTTTTATCTCCTAAAGGTTTTTAAAAATAAAATGAACAGTGTTCAATACTTAATCTAGATGCTCTACACAAAATCATTATGGTGACTTGAATAATTTTTACACATAAACCAATAGCAGCAGTGTCTAAGCTCTATAACTTAATGCAATATTGAGTCTTTTTAAAGAGTTTGAAAAAGCTCAGCTTTCACATTGTCTTAGGGAATCTTCTGTTTTCTCCCCAGTACACTTGCTTGTATAAGGAAATCTTTTCTATTGAAAACAAAAAAGCAATAACTGAAACCACACAAAGTAGTTCTATATTAGTAGAAGGGCTTTTCGATGTTAATAAGAGTTCCTCAAATGTACTGGTAATAAGTTGCTGTCAAATATACTCCATAGAAATACTCTAAAAAGCAGTGTGTCTGTATTTTAAAAGTGATCTGTGCTAATTACACGCTTTAACATAAAAACCTCATCTCTTGGCCTCATATGGTTCATCCAAGAATGGCAGCTGTGCAAGGTGTCTTCTTAATTAAAAGTTAATGTATTTTTCATTACTGTGCTTCTTAAAAGGAAAAGCCAGAGCCTCTTTAGCAATTGTTTGTGAGATGGGCAGGAAGCCTTAAATTCCACTGCAAGAGAGCACTGAGAAAATGTTGCTAAAGAAGGAGCTTATGGAAGCCCAGCATGAGCCAGGGAACTCAAGGCACCATGAAAAACAGCAGAGGGAATTAAGGAAAACAGCAGTAAGATGAAAAAAACAATTCTCTTGTAAATGAATGGCCCTCTATTTCATTTCTCTTCAAGAAGAGATGTCCTCATTAGCCCTACTGCATGCTACAAATTATTGTAATTATCAGTTCTTTATCCTGTCAAGTGCACTCCAAATATTTTATTCATTAAAAGAAGCTCTTCATTATGTAGAAAATAACTACATTATTAGCCCCTGTGTGCTGGTTACATGCTTCAGGCAGCTGGATGAGGGTGGTGGGATGGACTCTGCATCCCTGGGAGTGTTCAAGGCCAGGCTGGATGGGGTTTGGAGCAGCCTGATCTAGTGAAAAATGTCCCTGCCCACAGAATGGGTTACAAAGATGGTCATTTATGTCCCTTCCAACCCAAACCTTTCAGTGGTTCCCTGGGACATCCCTATTCCTATGGCCCACTGCTCCTGAGTTGCCACATCCCTGAATTCTTCCAGCAGGTGATGTCTGGCAGTGTGATTTAGTCATGTATTATGTCTTCCCAGCTTAGTTGCTAATCTGCTCAGTGATCTTGAATGGGTAATGTTCTCCTTCCCAAATCATCTCCCCTTTTGATTTTTAAGGTTTGGTGGTCGGACTGTGTCAGTCTTCTCATGTAATGCCTCTGGGACCCACCATAACACAAACAGTAGCACCACATGGGTCAAACATTCTTAATTTTGATCAACCATCTATCTTAACTATAGTTACCTTTTATTTAAAACAGGTTGTACTCTTCCTAAAATAACACTGGGACTTTTAAGTGGGAGATATGCTCACTGCTGGCAGACACAACATTGCATGGACCCAGCAGCCCAAAGTTAGCCTCAGATCCATGGTAGTGAATTCACTTTGTGACACATTATCTTCTCACTTAGGTGGAAGAAGGAGGAGAGAAGGGGTGCCAAGCTGTTGGAATACATTTTCACAAGCAGGTTTTGCACTAATTCTTCACAATCAGTGGCTATACCAGAGCACTGAGTCTGTCCAGGCTGCCCAAGGCTGCTGAAATAGACTATTTTAGTGACAGATTTAAGAGGTTTGCTACTCAAGAGATGTTAAAGCAATTTTTCAATTAGACAGTATGTGCAAAGGTGGAAAATTGTGCTTGCAAATGTCGATACTGGGTTTTTTTCATTTTTATTCCATGCAAGTGACATTCTTATCTTGTGTGGGATGTAATGACAGAGTTGTAAGTGGGGAGGATGAAGAGTAACTTTACCAGTTGATGAGAGGGGTTAACCTTACCCCTGTATGTCATTTTACAGTGTCAGCACTGCTTGAAGTGGTTTTTTTCCCAATGGCCTTGGGTGATGTCTCTTTCATCTATATTTGACTGCTGTTGTTGCCAGTGGACATGAGGAAGGAGCCTTGGTGCTGGGAGAGGTCGTTTCATTCCCCAGCCCAGGTTTTGGAGTTAGCTGAAGCAAAGTAACATCAGCTCTGAACATTCCCTGTTCCTCTCAATGGGCCGTTACCTTGAAAGACCAGTTTTCATCATTTGCATGCAATATAGTTTTCTTATTACAGAGCTTGGGAATGAGAGGAAGAAAAAGCCATCATGTGAATTACAGAGCTGTGGCTGCAGGAGCTAGGACAATGTGGCCTGACTGCCCAGCCCCTGTCTCACTGCTGCCAAAATGCTCCATAATGGCAATCTGCACCCAGGGTAGTTCTGGTGTCAGGTCTGACCTTTTTGTGTGACCACACATGGCAAAAGATGCAGCCACATCTCATATGACTGGCCAGAAGGCAACAAGGTGACAGTGTAGTTTCAGAGAGCTGGTGGTGAGGGTTTCCATAAGGTCTGCTGCCTCAGGAGTTTCTTTTGTGTGGATACACATAAGTCAAAATAACTGTGGGTTTTATTTAAATAAAATATTAGAAATCTTTTATTTTTTAGGGCATCTGTATCTCAGGTGTATCATATGTGGCTGTGTTTGGTAAACAAGTTTTCGTGCTTGGTGACTTCCAGTGTTCGAGCAGGTTTATCTATATTTCAGTGGCAGCAACCTTAATTCTTCTTCTTCAAGGAATAAACACGACTCATTCTTGTACCTTTTTAAAGGACTTTGAGAGGAGTGTTCTAGAGAAACAAGCCCAGATATCTCAAGCCAGAGAGCCTTTGCTTGTCCTCCTGTTGCTGACTGCTTTGTATAAACTACTGCTCCAGGCTGGCCAGCTGACTATCTTAGTGCCCTTGTGCCACAGCTGTGTCAGGAAAGGGATGCAGGAAGTTTGAGACAGATTCAGTTTGACTCTTACTTGGCTTTATGGTTTATGGGGGTTTTTTTTTGGTATAGCATAGGTACCCCATCTCCTTGCCAAAATCCTCCAAAGTTATTCCCAGTATGAGAAAGGAAGTCAGAGAGGGGAGTGGAGGAGCGGGTTCCCTGTGTGGTATTTGATGCTATCCCTGTTATTTTGCCCTCTGCAGAGGTGGTTCTGCTGAGCCTGCCCGAGGAGCAGCGTGTCACTGTCACCACCATCACCGTCGGCCTCAGCACCGTGCTGACCTGCGGCATCAGCGGCGCGCTGCGCCCTCCCATCCTCTGGAAGCGCAACGGCGTCGTCCTCAACTTCCTGGACCTGGAGGACATCAACGTACGTCCTGAGCCACTCCTGTCCTTGCCTGAGCAGGACCTTGAGTATGGCCTCATTTAACAGATTCTCATAGTTATAAGGGTGCAAATGTTGTGTCATGAGTATGGGAAGTGGAAGCTGGCGTAATGTTTAGATTGTATGTGGATATGTTTTCGGAATAAAAGCAAAGCACCATATATGCAGGGGACAGCAGGAGTACTTGGAATATGTTATATGAAATTATGCTTCTTTCATTGGTGCAACCTGTAGTCCAGAGACCTTGAAACTCAGGGGAAAAAAGCTCTGCAGAGCATTCACTCCTCAGGGGTGTCTGTCCCAGTACAACGAAACGGGAATATTAAGAACATGAAACAAAACATTTATGGTTGGCTATGAATCTTTCCTCTCTTTAAACCAAATAACCTGTTTTTATCTCTGATCCTCCTGTTTCACTTGCCCTTGAGTCAGTTCTCCTCTCCCATTCCTTGGCTGTTATTTCTGACAAGCAGTTTAAAAATGGGATTGTTCAGCAGGGTGTGGCCATGCCTGCGCAGGAAGGAAGATGAATCTCTTTTAATTCACAGTGCTGGTTTGATCTGTGAGTCATAGCTGGTAGTAAAGACAATACCTGAATGATGGTATAAACTTACTCATTTGTTTAATAACATTTAATTATGGAGAGAGTGGAAAGTAGTGTACAAAAAATATGGTCTGTATTTCATTTCTACTTGCATTAAAGTACATGGTAAATCAGGTTTTATTTTAATTACACTACAGCAAAAGTTGATTTATATTTTTGTTCAGTTCTTGTTAATTTGATAGCCACTCAGTTCAGAGTTGTTACAGTCAATACTATAGCTCCCTAAATCGTTGTGTATGCAGGATTGCTGAAATGGGAGAAATCTTTGGTTTATTCTTCTGCAGTAAAATGTGAAAATTACAGCACATGGGACAGAAATACACACAGCATCTCAGTACTTTTTTTGTTGACTCTTCCTTAACAGGAAAATCATGTGCACCATGTATAGGTAATTACTGTGTGCACAAACTTAGTAATTAAAACCATCTAAACATCTTTTTATTTTCATCAGAGCAAGTATTATCCTTTTAAAATTTTTTGTATTCCTTGTCACGGCTTCAAGCTTCACTTGAAAATGCAACAGAGCCACTGAAGGCTCATGAGCAGTCTTAGGATTTGTTGACCAAAAATAATGAAAATTCCAGGTATTTATCTTAGATTTATGAAATTTTGGTTATGATAACATTGGTCATAAAAAAATGAAAGTTCCCTTGTGAACTGGACACAAAATGACAGTCCAAGAATCTGAGTGGAAACACATTATTGAAGGACTGATGGCACTTGGCTCTGAGGGTTCATTTGCAGCTCCTGCTATTTTAAACAGAATGTTGAATATGCTTTCAGACTGAAATGCCAATTCTTCACATAATTTATCACTGGCCCAAGTGGAATTCCTGTTTGCTTTATAAGTAATTCTGTTTCTCATTGGTTATTCTATGTTAAGAGGCAGAGTTATGTCCTTGCACATGAGCTGACTGGTTCCTGAATGATTCAGCACTCCCATGGAGTGTAATACAGCAAGAAAAAAACACCACTTTTTGATCTGTTTCAACTAGTATATCACTGAGAAACTATATCAGAAGAGCACTCTGAGATTGTTACAAGGAGGAAAAAAATATGCTCAATTTTAATGTGTCACATATCAGTTTATGACCACTATCAGTTTGTCATATAGCACCTGCTATTGGTGAATATCAACTTTTCTAGTCTAATGAACACCTCCACAACTTTTTCATCTTTAAATACACTGTGTAAATTTTTTAATGTTCTGTAAATATTCTGTTGTATGTATTCTGGTCTGATTGCTTGAGGAGGCACAATTTGGGGATTGCCATTTTCTGTTTTCCCTCTTCCACAGTGGGTGTTATGTAGGATGCTTGAGCTCAGGCATGAATATTCTCTGGCTACTGAGGATGGGCACCTGCATGTGTGAAGCCCTTGGTGGCAGCAGGGATGGTCCTTCAGCTGCTAAATGCAGCCTTTTATTTATCATAGAACCACAGAATGGTTTAGGCTGGAAGGGACTTTAAAGCTCATGTCATACCAAACCCCCTGCCGTGGGCAGGGACACCTTCCTCTATACCAGGTTGCAAAAAGCTTCCAGCCTGTCCCTGGACACTTCCAGGAATGTGGCATCTACAGCTTTTATGGGAAACGTGTCAGTGCCTCACACCCTCACAAGGTGGATTTTTTTCCTGATATCTAATCTACCTCTACTCTCTCTTAATCCATTCTGCATTGTTCTGTCACTACATGCCCTTGTTTAGAAGTCCCTCTCCACCTTTCTTGTAGGTTTCCTTCAGGAAGTGGAAGGACAAAATTAGGTCACCCTTAATCCTTCTGTTTTCCAGGCTGAAGAATCCAATTTCTCTCAGCCTTTCCATATAGCAGAGGTGCTCCATCCCTCTGTTCATCTTGGTCTTTTCTTAAACACCTAACAGCTCAGGTCAGGGGTGACAGCAGACAGTTCAAAGCATCAGCCTCACGTGGGTACAGACACTCATATTAAACAATAATCTATTTAAAGGCATTGACAGCAGAAAGTAAAGGTAGCATGCTTCTTAATGTACTTGAAGGCAGTTAATTAAGTTACTTCAGTTTTCCTTTAGCACGCCTCAAGCAGAAACTCGATTGCATTTCTGCTTTTCACAATAAGGTTGGCAATTTGGCTAATTGGAAGTGCAACAGGAGATTAATTGTTCTTTTTTAACTTCAAGAAAATCCTCCCTGCTCTTGGCACATTGCTAATTACATACAGACCTACAGGATAGTCACACACTTGGAAAAATCCTGTTATTATATTTCAATTAAACTCTTTCTCTTCTAAATGCTAATTCAAGAAATCAAATGAAATTAGAAGCTCAAGTCTGAAAAAAACCAGAATCCTGCCAACTAGGTGTGAGAGCAGCAGAGGAAAGGCACTGCTGAAGTGTCCTTTGTTACTTTATTGTCTCCAGGTTCATGACAAATGTGATCTGAGAAGGCAACCTGTGTTGCAGGGTAGTACTGGGAGGGACAAAGTCAACAAAAAACAGACAATCCCAAATTTGCACAGAACTGAAAGACTGAAGATTACTATAAAGCCTCGTTGTTTAACTGCATTAGTTACATCATTTTTATGTGATATTTTGATTGGCAACAAAATATTTATAATTTTTCATTGCTCTCTTAATCAGAAGCTTTCATAAGCAGCTAGTAATAATTTTTCATGTCCTGTCTGTGGGAGCTCTGTTAATAAGTTGTCACAAAGCTATTGCAAAAGAGCCATCCTAATGGTACATGTAATTAAACAGTTTCTCTTGCAAACATTTAAGGTTGCTTTTAGCATAAAAATATTATTTCTCCATAAATTATCCATCCATATTATTTATCCATTAGAAGTCCCTTTGCAGTTCCACTTTAATAAAGTCACGTCAACTTTTCTCATGCAGAAAATAACTATAATGTAGCTGAAATTGATAAAATTGTTATAGCTATAAATTGATTTCTGACTACAAAAGTGAAGTGGTTAAAATGTGTCATCATTCAAAATAATATACTTTTGCCTCCTAGGAACAAGCAATATGTTTTCTCAAGTATGTGATTATGAAAGCATTCCTCAGTTTGAAAATAAAATAAAGTCCTCATGGAGTCAAATGAATATAATATTTATAGGGTATTGTTTCACATGACTTGATATTATCTTCAGAGAAACATGTGTAAATTGATAAAATTTATAAATATAAGTTGGTCCTTCAGAAGCATGGTGAAAGAGAAGATTACCATAAGGAAACAAATCTGGTGTAGAGGTAGATAAGAATGTGGTGAATTACCAAGTGTAATGCTGGTAGCTGTAGTCTAAGCTCATTAGTGTCTTTCATTACTCATTTCATTTTAATCTGTACACTGTAACTCACCCTGGCGTTGGATCATTAGTTCAAAAATAGGCTTTACATAACCAATTGTGTAAATACAGAGTTCTTCATTTCTGCTGATGTCAGCTAGGATGGCACAGCCGTGCTCTCTGAAAACATCCCACCCAGGGACAAGCACAGAGCTCCACACCACAGCCTCGACTGCTTGTATTCCCCACCCCCTGGGAAATCACCTCCATGTGCATCTCATGGCCTTTGCAAGAGCTGTGCCTACCTGTCTTGATACACACTGCATGTATATTCATGAAAATGTCCCTTTTCCATGTATGATATTTGAAACCCAAAGCAAACACCCAGCCTTTAAAGTGCAAGTCACTGGGATTAGTTTTCTCATTAAAATAGGCTGTATTAAGTCAATGTATTCATGTTGATGTTTTTAATGTGGATTCACTGTTAAATAATAAAACGCTCATGTGTGAATAACCCCATTAATTCCCTGCTAATAGAATTTGGGCCATTAAAATGATCAAACCCTGGGCCATTCTAGATACTGCAGTGATAGGAGCAAGTTACAAAAAGTTGCATATTTAAAACCAAGTTTTTTCTTGCAAATCAGAGTTTACAAAATTGCTTATAGATTCTTAAAGTATTTACAGGTGCTAAAATAGAGGTTAAGTGCAAAGTTACTATTGACAATATATTCTGAAAATTGTCTCACATTTTGTCATAATGAAGATTACAGAAATTATATCCACTTGCTTTTTTAGAAGAATGTACCTACTATTCGTTTTCCTTGTCATGTTATTTCTGAGTTTCTCAGGATGTAAAACTCACCCACCTTTTAACTATATTATAATTTCACAACTATCCAAAAAGTTCAGTTCCATATTTTCAAGGCAAAAAAAAATTTAACTCACCAGCAGTCTTATGTTGTGTTAAATTCTTTGAGCAGAAAAACAAGAAAAGATAAATTAATGTCCCATCAGGCTGTGTTTACAATAGTATTCTGGCATTTGCTTAAGGCTGAATTTCTCTCCATATAAATTACTGAAGTGATGTGTAAAACCAAGAACAAATAATATTAATGAAGCATAAGTTCTCATCTTGTCTCTAGAAATGAATTATTAAAAGCATCAAAGGAAGTGATTTAAGGACCCATGATTAATTTAGTTTTTATTATTTTTATATGAATCACTCATGAATCTATTGTAAAAAAGATCAGAGACATTTCATTAGTGAGGAGAAATCATTTCCAAAGTGATAGCCATTGTTGTAGATTTTGCATAATAATAATCCCATTAAATGCTTGGGTACATTTTGTTTTAAAATCCTGTAAACATTATCAGAGAGAGATTTCTAGGACACTGAGGATCAGGCAAGCTTTTTTAGTGTGAACTAGTTAATACTAGTTGCTTTGCTTATGATTGTGAGATCAGGGTGGTGTTTTTCTTCATCTGGAAGTGTTCAAGGCCAGGTTGGACTGGGCTTGGAGCAACCTGGTCTAGTGGAAGGTGTCCCTGCCCATGGCAGGGAGCTGGGGCAAGATGAGCTTTAAGGTCCCTTCCAACCCAAACTATTCTGGGATTCTTTTGGAAAACTGGTCGCCAGCAAGCCCTTTTGCCAGGACTGGTTTTGTCAGTAGGCACTGAAACCACATGGAGAAGGTCTCCAGGTTCCCTGGGCTTGGGAAAGGGCTGAAATGGAAGGAGTTAAAAATACAGTGAATTATTAGTAGTAGGAGGAGTAATAACACTATTTTTAAAGCAAATCTCCTAAGAGAAGAACCACTCAGGGAACTTCATTCCATCTGCCATTATTTCTGCTATGAACATCTTTAAACCATCATGGTGAGAGAGTATTGACTGTCTTTAGGGCTTCCCCCCACCCCAGCCCAGTATTTATTAGGAGCATTCATTGTGTAATTTGGGTTAAAATGACTGTGTGGGTTTAAAAGGCTTGAGCAAGGGAGTTTGTAACCCATTGTGCCATATTGTGGGATGACTGGTGCCAGTGTGCCCTCCCTGAGAGCTGGGGATGTGGGGAATCTCTGGCTTCATGTCAGTGGGATTGACTTTTCTGTTTCTTCTTCCTATTTATGCTTTGAAGTCAGGTTTGGGCTTTTTCTCAAGCAACTGGAATTTAACCTAAAAAATAATAAGTGTGCTCATTCCTCTTCGAACTTCCCGAAAACCAAGAAAGTTTGCCAAAAATTAAAGGGTTGTAAATGTTGGGAAAACCCCAAGGCATGTTGGAAAGCTTCATGAAAATGCATCTGAAACAGGCAATAGGTGGGTGGAGTGTCCTGCACCCTGTGGCATCTCAGCCAGCTCAGCATCCAGGGTTAATGTGGCTCCTCTCTGCCAGCTCCTTCCTGGGCGTCAGAGCAGGAGATTTGTGGAGTTACAATCACAGGTTGGAATTCACTTGAGACAGAATGTGAACAAGATTTACAAGTAATATGCAATGTTTTACACATCTCTGAGCGCGGTGGCAGAGTGCATGACCAGGGAATGCATCAAAATGGGAGTGGGATAAATAAATATGAAAAATCTTGTGTTTGGAGAGACCCGTGCCTTGGGTAATCAGTAGTGATGGAGAGGAAAGGAAATACTATACCAAAAAAGGGGAAAAAAAAGGCTAGAAAAATCCATTTTCTAGCATCTGCTTCGTTATTTTTTTAGGCAACTTTTTAAAAATATTTTATAGATTACCAAGCTGGTATCAATGTGAAATGCAGGGTAGTGCATTTTTTTAATCTTGAAAAATTAAAACATATTCTGAGGTCATTTAATCTATCCCTTGGTTGAAGGGTAAATGCAAGACATGAAAGAAGCTCATGAAGGACAGAGAACTTTTTATTTGAAAAAGGCAGAAAAAAGGTGATACGAACTGCTGGAGAAGTCAATTTATCAACTGCCACTAGTAGACCTTATCAATTATGAGAAATTATAAGCATAGCTTTCTGAATTTTTTTTATTAGAATTACTTTATAATGAAATTCATAAGGTCGAGGTGATGAATACCCTGCCCTTATCTGGCTGCTTTGATGCAGGGCTTATGATTCTGTGAGGTTAGATGGGGACTCCCTCTAGTTTCATCACTTCTTTTTCTTCCTCTTCACAAGAAAATGGTGAGATACCCCATCCGTGAGCATCCACATTCATTCCAGAGACACCCCATCCTTGGAAGTCTTCAAGGCCAGGTTGGACAGGGCTTGGAGCAACTTGGTCTGGTGAAAGGTGTCCCTGCCTGTTGGACCATGTGAGCTTACAGGTCCCCTCCAACCAAAATCTTTCCATGATAATTCACCTTCTGTGGTAAATGAGGAAAACCATGTCTCAGAACTTACTTTTTTTGCTTTCTACTCATTGCCTGTTCTTAATGGGGTGATACATTTAAATGTCTTTTCAATTTACTGTGGGGCATTACTGGGGTTGAGTAGGGCAGTAACAGCTCCCTGGGGTATGCAGCACTTGCTGAGCCTCCCAGACAGCCCTAAAGTACTCAGTTTTAAAGCTGGGATAGATCTGGGGAGAGAAGAATTATGTTGCATCAGTTTTATAGGTGTTTTTGTTCTGCTCTGACTGCTTTCAGGCTTGTGGTGACTTGGAGAACTGGCTTAACAAGCAAAAGCCATCTGAACTAAGTCAAAATATTTCAAAATATTTCCTCTGCTTTTTCCCATTTTGAATTATTCCCATTCCCTCTGCCCACCCCGTCCACATGCCAGCCAACTGGAGCAGCAGCTCAGCAGCTGTCAGTGCTCACTCACACCCTGATAGCACAGGGCAGTGGCCTGTGAGCAGCTGAGCAGCTCCTCAGAGCTCCCAGAGGCAGTGCAGCATGGAGGGGGACATGGGACACATCCCAAATACGTCTCACAGCTTCCAACTGCAACACAGCACTCCTGACTGCAAGATGTGGAGTTAGAGGCTATTAAGGAATCAAAGACTCATCATTTCTTAATGCTCCAGGGATTGGATTTTTACAGCACTTCCAAATACACCCTTATGAAATACACAAAGAAAGTGCTTGTGCATAAGAATGCATCCATAGATAGAAAATATAACAACGAGATCCTAATGTGCTAACTATATCCACAGGGAAACACTAGGAAAAACCATGAGCTGCAGTAAACACACAGAAAGTCAGCATTGTTAGAGAATTCAGTCTACTTTTTGTAGCAACAAAAGGTTCAATATTAAACATTTAATGCCACTATCACTTTTTCCTTCCCACACCTAAGCACTTTTAATTCTTAATAATGTTGTAGTTATATATGAACTTACTGTGTGTGCAGGTTCTAATGCAGGGTTGATAATTCCCTTCTATGCCTGACATGGTGATATGGTGCTAACCTAAATCATCTTCCATAACTTTCTTTAAACACCAGAAGTCAGAAAATAGATTTTAAAAGTCAGAAACTGTGCTTTTACCAATACAAGCGCCTCTTTTTAAGGAAAACACATTTGGAAAGGAAGTTAATAATACAATAGTGTTGCACCTGATTGGTTGTGCAAGGATTTTTGCTTATATTAATACATGCATTGGAAAAAAACAGATCATCCTTAAAAGGACAGAGCACAAACCAAACATTCAGAATATTTTTCTGTGGTATTTTAAAGGAAGTAAGATACTTAAATAGAGAAGATTATGTTGTCCTGGTTTTCCACAACTGATTATAAATGAGTCCATTAAAGTAACCATCCTGCTTTTATTGATCTAAACTCAATTTTAGTTTCTTTTAACTTAAAAAAACTATTAAGTCCCCTCCAGTGCAAGCATTTTCTGTATCTCATGCAAATACCATTTGAACAGTGTTGGTGTCTTTTCTATTAGCAGTTACTCATGCATCTTTGCTTTCAGGAAAGATCCAACTGACCAAAAATTCTTGAAGGGGGATTTTTGAGTAGATACTTGTAATAATGTATTGGATAACTTAACCAGCTTATCCCATAGGTAGATGCCTTGACACCAAGGTGACAATAACATCTGAGATGCTTTTGATTATAGATAATGGATTTCAGATCACCTATGGATTTACTCTGATTCATTGCAATTGTTCATATATTTGCCCATTGGAGCAGCAGAGCCAGCAGAACCAGGTTATGACTGTGGATATGTCTGTGCCCTCTCAGTGTAGGTCTGTGTTTTGGGAGGGGTTGCATCCTGCCAGTAAACTCCTTCCTTCTCAGTGCTTGCTTTCAATCTACCTTAAAACATGTCTAAAAACTAGTCAAATTCTCAAAATTCTCCCCCTTCTGCCAGTGCTGACCTGCCACTGAGAGGTGAGGCATGAAGATGCTTCTTAGTGCCAGACAGAAGATTTTGGAGAAGATTCACGAGCTGACAGAAGTAGTGCCAGATCAATCCATACTGCAAGAGATGGGCTGTTTTGTACTTCTCTTGAAGGGAGCCGGCTGGCATTGCAGAATCACAGCTTCCTTCAAAAAATGTTCAGAGTGTGGTGTCTGGAAAGGAAGGTTTAAGCTGCAAAGCACATGCACCCTGAAGAGGCAGGAAATGTGAGATGTAAGGAGCCCCAAAAGGTTTGGGTTTAGAAATCAGCCCATCCACTGATCAAACAGCTCCTGCCTGTAATCTCTGAGCGCTTGGCAGGGGTTGGCAGCAGCAGGTGGATGTGGATGGCTCCTTACAGCCCTGGAGCTGCCATGGGTGCAGCAGGGAAGGAGCAGCATCAGAACTTCTGTGTGTGGATTCCCTTCCTCCAGCACAAAGAAATCAGGACCCAAGTTCTTGACTCTGAGCGAGCAGATCAGAGTGATGTTCCTGATTAATCTGTCCCCCCTGGTGGGTTCTGCCATGGCAGAGGAGGCAGTGAGCTGTCACCTCCTCACCTCACTGCACACACCGCTGTGTGTCCCAGACACAAGGGTGGCAGCAGGCAGGACCTCCTGGAAGGGCTTCCCCTGCACACCCTGGGCTGCAGGCTGGCTTCCAGGTGCACACTGGAGCTTTGAATACAAGTCCTTGTGTTTCCCTAAGCAGAAACACTCTCCAACGTTCACCCTGTTGTACTGGCTTTGTGCCACCCTGACTCAAAGTTGAATTTTCCCATAATATTACCATGAAATTACTCAAAGAGTTCAGTTTAGCGTACTTCACATGTGGGAATGATTACAGAAAAATCATTCTTTCAGCTCATGAATGTTTTTTAATGTATCCTCCTCAGTTTGCATAGAAACACAAACATTCTGAAGCTGCAGAAAATCTGAAGGTTGGTGGAGTAAGAAGAGAAGCTCCTTCATGTAGCCACCAGTGCTGTGGTTCTCTTAGCTGAAATTCGGTAAATAAATATTGAAATTAATAAATAAATAATGAATTGAAATAAATTCCTAAGCAGGGTGCTTGTACAACATATTCAAGTGCCAAAAATGTGTCTGCTAACTCAATCCTTCCCCATCTCTAATCAAAAATTGCAACAATGCAAGAGCAGATCTAGGAAGATGAGGGGGATGAAGATACTTGTTAAGCAGTTACAGTCTAAACAGAAAGGTTTGAAAAAAGACTTTTTGTTGTCTTCTTTGTCTCCTGCCTAGGATATTGTCTGAGATAAGTGACAAAGAGCTTCAGTTGTTTTTCATCAAGTCTCAAGGCAGCAGTGCATTTTCTAGGAACCAGCACAGATAAAGGAAACCTTAACCCACCCAAATGTTAGCATTTTATGCATCTGAGGTTAACAGGTAGATATTAAATTCCCCCATAAATTAAACAGCTGGAAATAGCTGTCTTTTTTATGTGCAAAGAGCACCTTGTTAGCAACAAGCACAAAAGTTCATATTCTCAGATGGGTCACTTTACCTTACTCTTAAATTGCCACTCATTTTCTCCCTGCGTGTTGATTTATGAACTTTATAGCCTACTGTTCAAAATTCAAGCTGTGTCCCCAGGCTGCATTGCTATCAAAACCTCTGAAAAGGTAGCCTCCATTCATGCAGTGTTTAAAATATTGCTACTAAATAATAAGGCACCTTTCCTGTCTTTTGTTCCATTCAGGATTTTGGAGAAGATGATTCCCTCTACATCACCAAGGTAACAACTATTCACATGGGCAATTACACCTGTCATGCCTACGGCTATGAAGAGCTGTATCAGACCCACATCCTTCAGGTGAATGGTTAGTAAATAGCATATATGACATTCCATGAAAACGTTCCCTAAGAAAAGTTGTGTGTTAACCTCATTCACACAGAGATGTGTAAAGCCACAGCCCAAATTATCTGTGCACAAGAGCAAACACAGCTTGGGGTTTGCTCACTCACACTGTCAGACAAGAAGTCAGAAATAAAAGTATCAAGGGGGATGTGTATAATTACCTGGGCTTCAGGATGTATCTTCACTGTAAAACAAGCTGTCAGTGACATTTCCATAGAGTTAAGAGCAGCATTTCCAAGCATCTCTTAAAGTAATTACTACTTTTGTCAACAGGAGTGTTGCCTCAATAATTTCTTCTTCCAGAAAATCGTTTCTGTTGCATGAAATAGCCCAGGATATTTAAATAAACAGCAGTGTTTCCAAAACCAGCTAACTCCCAGCTATATATCCAGGTTATTACCTGGTTGTACTTGTTGTACTGAGCTTGGTTTGCTGAGGGCTATTTACCCTGGCTCACTGGATTGCAAAATGAGGGCAAACCATTTTACAGGTGAGAGAATCACACAGTCCATATTCCAGAATTCTCATTCACCTCCATCCCCTGGCCTGCATTTGTGCCTGGTGGAACTTATATTCAGGTGCTCACTATCTATCTCCTGACCTCAAACTCACTCAGTCGGATTTAGTTTAAAATTACATTGGATTAAGCCAGCATTTCCTCAAGGGACCAGCCCATGGAGTATCCACCTCCACAGCAGCAACCAGCATTTTGCAACTTTAGACCCATTTTTACATGTGCTGATGATGCCCAGCAGCATCTCCAGAACAGGGGACAGGGTCACCCATTGCTAACTGTGGGTACATTCTGCTATGAAATGGGATGTACACTGAGGGATGTACTTTGGTATGAAAGTATTTACTTCTAAGGAAAATTCAGTAACTTTATTACAAGGTATGTATATTATAAGGGTAACTAATGTTTAGTCCTTTCTCTGGGTGTGTGTTGACCTGCACAAAGGAGAGTTTTCATCTAGTAAGAGCAGGTGGTTACACAGGTCAGTAGTGAGAGGAGAGACAGTAAAGAGGGATACTTATGCATTTTAAGAAGAGCCATGGTGGACATGAGGTTTTGTTTCAACTACACCTCAGGTCTGCTGGACGTGTAAGTGCTCCCCCCCACCACATGAGTACCTGGAGAAGAGCACCAAGTATCTGGTTGATCTGAATGAAAGCTGACTTAATGTCTCAACATAATTATTTGTCATCTTTTGAGAAAGTAAACTGTAAATCTCAGCAATGGGGATAAGTAAGTGTTGTGTGCTGCAGCTGAGAAAATAGGTTTCCTTCCTCAAACTGCAGTTTGTTTGATGAATGGCAGTTGAAAGTAAAGCCAGCTAACAACTTAATCCCGTGTCTATTATGTGATGTATTATGAGGCCTGAATGGAGTTTAGTTGGCAGACAACAATGTAGACTTTATCAGCACTGAGAATAGAAGGCCCAAAGGCTTTGAAACTTAAACCATAATGAGAGGAAAGCTGGATGGAATGTGGGGAGGGGGTGATCTGTTCCATGCTCATGCTTGCCACTTAGATTTAACTTGTTATTGAAAGATCACATTTTCTTTTTAAGTGGAAGCTTCAAACCATAGCTGTGAGGGGGGTTTTCTTACCGAAAGAAAAATGCTGTTATACAAAAAACACTAATATGCTATATAGTCACTAAATACAGAATAAAATGCCTTGCATTCTGCTATCAACTCAGGCTCACTAGAAAACATTGCAGGGTCTAGAAATCTTTGTCTCACAGCATCTGATATTCCCATGTGAGCCATTAGGCTTTGCAAAGCTGGGTTTTTGCAATGCTCAATGTGGCTGCCCACATCACTAAATTCCCTCCTTTTCTGCCTGTGTCACAGTTTCCTCCAGCAGCTGATGTGGGGGTGACAGCCCTGATGGCAGGACAACATTGTTTGCCTTCAAATGCATTGGAGGGTTCCCAAGGCAGAGCCCTTCACAGGGAAACCTCACTTTTTAGTAACTTAAAGGACAAACGGAGGAATTTTTCTTGACAGGAGTAGAGGGAAGAAACTGAGCCAAACGGAATTGAGTGAAACTGCTGAGAATCTAAGTGTAGTTGATGGGCTCTGTTCAGTGCTGGGGCTTGTCTCTGTCTGTCTGTATCAAACTAAAAACTCCATCTTCAGCATGGGAAGGTTTTTTGTTGCTTTCCTGTGTTGGACTAAAATGGTAAGAGAATGTGACAGACCCAAATCAGCCAGAACTCGGGTGTATCTGCTTGCCTGTCTCCTCTAGGGAGGCACTGATCTACTTTCAACATCAAAAACATGGGGGCTTTTTATTTTATGGAAATTATCAGAATTTTTATTTTCACACCTCCCAAGTTTGTCTGTTGGGAGAGAATAGAGAAAGAACCAACTGGAAGTAAAAGGGTTTCTCCCCAGCCCTTCCCAAGCCTGCTGCTGTGTCTGTACAGGCAGGTTCTCGTTTTTAGACTGTTTTTCAGTGAATTCAGTGTTCTCAAAGCTGCAGTAACTCTTCCAGCATCCCTGGGTCCTTTTCTGTACCACCTGGGCCCTGTCTTACTGTTCCCACTAAGACACATCAGTCCAGGTCACAGAAGAATCTGATCCTAGTTACATGTGCTCTCTTCCTCTGCTTTTATCCAACATATTAGATGCTCCTTAACTTACTTTTTCTTTGTCTATTTTTAGAACACTAGATTCTTACATTGATTAGGTAATATAGAAAATAAGCAAATACAAGCTTAAATAGAAAATTTGCAGCCCAATTTTGACAACATTAAATATTTCTGAGATTTGGAGCTGTACTACTGCTCAACTGCTGAATGCTATGGAGTGTTTCCCTTTGTATCAGTGGTTCAGGATATCCCAAATAGCATGGGTAGATCCAGATGCTTATTTTGACAAGCAGAGAAAAGAATCCTCTTAGGCAGAAAATGTGAAGATCACCAGGTGAATGCCCCAAATGCTGGCTCACATCTGGGCAAGAAGCATGAAGCACATGTGAAGGTTGAGCTCATTAATCTCAGGATTCACAGTTATTAATAAAATTTAAGTCAATGTATTTATACAGCTTGGCCTTAAGATCTTTGGAGGGAAAGAAGTAGCTGAAAGGCAATGTTTAAACAGGAGAATGAAAGTTCATCTTGTGTTCTGGTATCTTTGATAAGGAGGAGCCAAGAACAGCAGGAAAATTATGTTCTCTCCCACGTATGGATATTGCCTGGAAAATGTGTACAGTATACACTAACTGTAGGGAGGAAGCAATTTAGCACTTTCAAGAGGAAAAAAGAGGTCCTGAGGATAAAGAATCTCATAAAAAAGTAATCAACTATGAAAATTGATAGTTGGCAAATCAAGAGACTGCTGAGTGTAGGGCATCATTTTCCTTGCACTCAGGAAAACATTAGCATAAATCAGAATATTGTATTCCTTGAAAACAGTTTTAAAAAAGCCATTTGATCTTCAGCCCAATTATAAGGGTCCAATAGGACAGATTTTCCAGTAAGCGAGACGTTACGAACATCTCGGATGTTTCGTTAATGTGGCTTTTCAGGAGAAAACATAAAATGCTGCAAACTCCTTTCGAATCATAAATGGAGAGAGTAAAACATCTCGAGCAAATGATTAATCTGTTAATTATTGCTACACCCTGGAGTATAGAGCTCCTACAGCAGCAATGGATGTCTTTGGGCCTTGGTGCCACCATCTGTGCTCATCGCGTGCTTTATCACCTGAGCTGCTTTATAGTAATGAATTGGTCTGCTCACGAGTGAGGTGCTGCTCAGTATGCAGTAGTAGGCAATCTACCCAATCTCGTGCTTGTTTCAGTGCCTCTTTTTTCCTACTTTGCTTAAGATAATGGCATTTTTATATTGCCCTTGGCTGCAGACACAGTAATGGTTAGCAGTGATATATATTCACCAAGGGAAAAAGCAAAGGGTAATCCATATATCCCAAAGTCTGGAACTGAAATCTTTGCAAGTTTAATGTGCTTACCTGGAATGTATTAATTTGTAGCAAGGACAATAAAAATATATTCTGCAGTTTGCTGTTATCACAAGGCATTTGCATGCAATGATTTACCTGTGCAGTGAATTATGTAAGACAAGGGAGAAGAAATAAAAAGTTTAAAAATAGAAGGGGAAGGAAAATTATAAGAGAGCAGATATGGAAGTGAAGGACATATTCTTTGTAGGTGAAAACAAACAGTTTCCTTATTAATCACTCTTGGAAAGACACCTTGTCATAATTTTAGGTTAATTTTCATGCAGAGCATTGAATCAGTGTCTAGGACTTGTGAGCTACCTTTGGCAGTATAAATCTATTGTGTTTTCAGCCCTGCAGGTAAAATAGGTGGATTATTCATGTGCAGACTATCAAGGTGTGAGGCAAAAACATGAGACAAAAGTACAGTCTGTTTGGTGAAGGTGTGCTCTGATTCTGGGGAGCTGATGGCTGTGGCCATCCTGGGAAGTGCTGACACAGGTGCCCAGATGAGCAGGAAAGCCTAAAGCAAACAATAATGAGGAAATAACAACCCACAGTGGTTTTGAGAACATTAACTAGCTGATGACTGGGATGGGCTGTGTCTCTGGGAGCTGGCAGGTGAGAAGACACGTGGAGTAAAATTTCTCTGGTGCCTTTGGCCATGTGAGATCTCAGCCAAGTCAATTGATTTCACCAGGATTTGAGAATCAGACCTTCTCGAATATTGTAAATCTTTTTCCCCTGCATTTGTAGGAGGCACACTGTCTTTCAGCTGTGAGCTTAAATAAATCCTGTAGGCCTTCAGTGGACCTCACTTACTAAATCATTTCATTCAAAAAATATTACTAGTAGCAAGCAAATCATAGGTAAGACAAGCACTGAGTGCAGGACCTTTGTAAAATTCTGTCAAAGTAGACAAAAATTACCTTATCATTGCTGGAGACACTGACTTGGAGAAATTTAAGTTCTTTTTCTAAGGCACTAATGAAATTAGGAGCTCCTGACTCTCAGTCTTATTCTGCTGAATTGCTGGGGCACTGATTCCTAAATAAAACATGGATGGCTCCAATAGCCACCAGCATCTCTGACAGCAAGCAGGTCCCTTCCCCTGCTTGCCTTCCTCTTGATCTGGTACCTCCTGAAGTCAGGAGGAGCTACAAACATGACAGTAATGGGGGGCAAGAGAGGATAAAATGCTGGTAAATGCTTTTATTTAGAAATTGAAAACTCAATAAAGCAAACCTTGTCTTTTTGGTAACCCCCAATTAAAAAGTTCTTGAATGGTATTTCCTTCACTGCCCTGCACCTTACAACACCTTTTCTACTCAAGTAGAGGAAATAGAAGACAGGGAACTAAACCCACAGGTCCCGTGCAGAGGTGGAGTTCAAGCCATTCCTTTGCTAGAAGTCCCTTTTTTCATTTTCCTCTGCAGCTGGCTGTAGGCATTTTGTCTCAGATTACACTTCAACTTTTAAAGCTGTAAAACCCAAGTAGACTTGAGGGCTTTCTGTCATGGCTGATTTCCTTCCAAGATGACAACTCAGCCCTGCTTAACTCTTGGCAGTTGGTGCAGAAGACAGAAATTAAATACATATCTCTCTGGTAAGACTAATAATAATAATAATAATAATATTTATATATGTGTCTATATATATGTATATATATAAAGGTGGGAAGTATATGCTAAGGAATGTATTTATTTGAACTATCCCCACATGGGTATGTAGACAGATAGCAAGCTACAAACCCAGATTTCATTTTACTCTAAAGCAATTATTAAGACAATTTAATTTATTAATCATGGTGCCTAATGATGTACTGTATAAAAAACAGAGCAATGAGTTAGATACCTTAAGCCAGTGATTTCCAGAAGTTTACTGTCAACTCATTCAGGCTTTCTTAAAAAAAAGCCAAACAACAGCCATAAATTTTCCTGTCTTTCACCAGTGCCAGCAGTAGTTATTCATTTTTCTTGGAGAAGAAGTTGGGCCCCCCACATATCTCAGCCACATTGGAGTCTGGCTGTGATTTTACAAAACTGTACAGCTTTCAGCAGCAACATCATGAATCCCAGAATCCCCTAATATGATAGAAAAGTTGACTGTTTCATTGTGAAACACAAATACCATCAGTCACAGTATGAGACATCCTCACATTCCCTTTCATTTTTCCCTCAAGGTGAAAGAGTCTCACTCAGGTGTCTTTCACTGATGTTGTAATATTGCAGATTTTTTTCTAAGTGTGTGAGTAAATTGTTAAGAAATAGTTAATGGGTGGTATTAAGCCTTGTTGGTTTGAGCAGTGAAGGAAAGATGATTGAAAATCAATGAACATCTCTGAAATTCTAATATAATTAGTAGTTCTGCCAATGGAGTATATTAAATAGTTCAGGAGTGCCTTCATGAGACAAGGTAAGTCATGTTTTGGGAACCTCTCAGTGAAAAGAAGTAATTGATAAACACTTTATTTGTTCAGAATAAGAGGTGGTGAATACACAGGCTACTTCCTGATGGATATTCAATTAAATACTGAATATTAAGTTATTTGTCGTAGGCAGGAACTCAAATTCCCTCCTAGGTTCAGTGAAGATCTGAAGTTTATACTTTAATCTTTAAATGTATGAGTACCATGTTAGGTTTTAATCCAATTAACTAAGTTCAGTTAGTCACACAATGAGAGCAAGAATGGTCTAAATACAGAACTGGATCACAAGGTTGCTCTCTGCATTGGTATATTAGTTTACTCTTTTCTGTTATAGAATCATAGGATCACAGACTGGTTTGGTATGGACGGGATCTTCCATCTCATTCCAACCCCCTGCCATGACCAGGGACACCCTCCACTGTCCCAGGTTGCTCCAAGCCCCTCCTGGCCTTGAACACTTCCAGATATGGGACATCCTCAGCTTCCCCCATATACCAATGCTTAGAAAATTGTTATTTTCTGTTTTCTGCCCCCAAAGTCAAGCTGTAGAGAAATCATTCTTGTAGCTGCACTAACAACCAGACCAAGCTTGTTTCCCTGGTTCTCAGCTCAGAGCCCTGTGGGACTGGGGGCAGCGGTGCCTCCCAAGCTGGGCACGGGTTCCAAGTCCCCAATTCCTTGTTTCCCACAGTGCCTCCAGTGATCCGTGTCTACCCCGAAACGCAGGCGCAGGAGCCGGGCGTGTCAGCAAGCCTGAAATGCCACGCTGAAGGCATCCCTAATCCCCGAATTACCTGGCTAAAGAATGGCATTGATATCATGCCAAAACTATCCAAACAGCTATCGCTCCTCGGTAAGAACAGAATTTTGATTAATTAAAGTATTGTAGACAGGGATTAAGGAGGATTATTTTGCACTTTAAACCAGAAGTTCTTGTATTTTGCTAAGCCACAAGTTGTTGGAAATCGTGTTATAAAACCCTTGTTCTTTCTTTTTATCTCCTTCTCCTGTGAATTTCCTGGGAAATACACTATTGATTGATGTAAGTGGTAATTGCATTCTGTTCAAAGACAGCCTGCCTGTTTCTTCACTGCCTTGCTTCTTGTGTATAGCACAGCAGAAAAGAAATGCATTAAGTTATTTGAAGAGAAATTCGTTAAATTATTTGTTCATGTCTAAGCCCACACCGGATGCAAGTCAGCTGAGAATCAGTCTCCCACTTGGCTCTGCTGAAGGAATCGGGCTTTTAACACCACTAGGTCCCTGTTCAAATGAGGGTGCAACAGGCATAGCAAAATTCAAAAACATTTATTTGTAATTTTCTGTGTAAAAATGTTAACCCGGTCCTCAACACGTGCCCCAGTCTGGCTTTGGTGGATTGTGGCCTTCAGGCTGTGTTGGTAGCACTGACACCACTGCATGACCCATACAATGTCTCAGCATGTTCCAAAGGCAATGATCCCACTGCAGAAAGCAAAATGGTAGGAGGAACTGTAGAGAGACCCCTTTAAACCAAAGTTTTTGGTGATCTGATGAAAAACAGTTTGCAAAATTGAAATGAATTTTTCTTCACTAAAGCCAAAGCATTTTTCTAACAAAAAGAAGAAATAAATGAAATGTAATTTATAGTTTGACTTGGGATTTTTTGCTCTCTTCTGGTGTGGAGTGTGTATGTGCTGTTGGAAAGGAGCAAGACATCAGCTCCCATGAGAATCCCCAAAAGCCTCTAGTTAAACAGGGGGAAGCCCAGTGGGGTGGAACCGCCGTGTTGAGCCGTCACCATGCGTCGGTGGCGATGGAAGAAAATTAAGGCAGGGAAAGCAATTAGCAGCAGTGAGGAGCACTGTTTATGAGTGTCTCTCTTACAGCAAATGGAAGTGAACTTCATATCAGTAGTGTTCGGTATGAAGACACTGGTGCCTACACCTGCATTGCTAAAAATGAGGTGGGAGTGGACGAGGACATATCTTCCCTTTTCATCGAAGATTCAGCGAGAAAGACCCGTAAGCTCAATTTTCATGTATTTATTTCTTTAAATAGTGTTTGAATGTGATGGATTACATGCAATTTAATAGTTCAGGCTATTGCATGCAGTAAGTTGAATCTTACATGAGGTAATGACAGTTCTGAATGCACTTTGATTGGACACTTTTTGGGGTAGGAATCATGCAGAAAAGGTAGTATCTTGTCCAGGAAGATTGTGTCTTTCATGTGCCAGAAGTATACTGGGTGTGTGATGGGTAACAGCTTTGTTAGAATAACAAATTGGCAATAGTTTCACATATCAGGGAATCCAAAACGTAATATTTTTCTTGAAATCTGTAAATCTCATTGATTTTTGTACCAGACTTCTTTTGAAGCCAGTTACCAGTCAAAATTCTTGAATATGTAGATGTCTGAAAAATATGATTAAATTATTTATTTTACCTGTTTTTACATCACTGACTGGTAAAATAAGTTTCCTTCAGCATGAAATTATCTTCCACCTCAAAGACAAATGCTCTCCCAGCTACTCTTCCCACATCTCCCATAGGAATGCAGCAGTGTAATCTTGATCACACTGACCCCAAATCAGAATTACTGAAAGAGGTGATCAGTTGTCCCAGTAGAAAAGCTCCCAGACGCCTGATCTTTCCTAGTTCTGCCACCTTAATTGCCTGGGAGATTACCCGGGTTTATTGTGAAATTAAAAGTCTAGGTGCAAATGGGATTTTTCCTGCTTTTCTGGCTGCTAATATAGAGCAAGAGTTGAAAACAAAGTTACCCATAAATGTGGGCTTGGGAAAGATATTCTATTCCTCATTAACTAGATTTATGTACTCTTGTTAATATTGGTCATTTTCCCTTGAATACTTGAACAAGGGAAATTACAGTATGTTGAGAAATAATTGGATCTATCTGGAACAGAAATTCAAATGCAGGTGTACTTTCAAAGCTTATGTGAATCCTGAAAGAATGCAGTTGCATGAAGTTCCAAGAAACAATGCAGCCAAAGGTGTAGCTGCCAGTCTCAGGCTTCTTCTGAAAGATGCTGGTGGACCTGGCAGTGGTGGGTTAATGGTTGGACTCGAAGATCTTAGAGGCTTTTTCCAACCTTAATGATTCTATAATTCCATGTTGTATTTCCTTATTGAACCTGCACAGAAAATCACAGGCTGTACCATACCTCCAGCTGCATTTGAAGGTAAAAGCTTCTCTTTAGTAGGTCATTGATCTTTGCACAGCTGCCTTCATTTCAGGAAGGATTTTTCCCATGCCAAAGTCTCTGAATTGTCTCTAGAAGAAACAAATGCATTTAGAACTCTCTGTCTTTCCTGGTATTTTATGTGAATGAATATTACAAAATTTTCACCAATTAAACAGTTCATGTAAACATGATTTTTTATTCAGTTACTTGCTGCAATGAAAGTTTTGACATTGTTTTGTTGTGTTTTTTTTTCTTTTCCTGATTATTTTCTGGCTTTCCCAATATTCTGATGCTGCAGTTGCAAACATACTGTGGCGAGAGGAAGGTACTGCAGTAAAGTTCTTTTGTCGTAGTGATAATGTGCTTGTCTGCTTTAATAATTCCATGATGGGCCATTCTCCACTGACTTGCCACTAACCCTATCAACTTTCACAGTCACCAGATTAAGTACAGACCAGACTTTTAAAGGCTAAATTATTCAAATAAGAGATGTCACTCTTGTACCTATGACTTCTTGCATTTTCCCACTATGAAATCATACATGATCATAAAATATATAAAAATATGAATTTTATGTATACTGCCAGGAATGTGAGTAGCCTGAGATTCTCAAGCTGCATTAGCAATCACACAAGTATCAGAACTGCTCCCAAATTACCATAATTGAACAAGTAAGGCATAAATTCAATATACTGCATTTTTAAGCAAGCAATTCAAGCTCTTCCTTTTGAGTAGCATGTATTGCTGTTTTCCAGGTGAGCAACAGAAATTGTGTTCTTGACTGTTAGGCAAAACAAAAATCCAAACCACAACAGGTTTTCTTCCCTCTATCCTTGCAGGGTAATTAATGCAGCATAAAAGGTTGCCCCATTTCTCCTTGTTTTAATTGGCAGCTAAGAGCTCTAGTTTGATCAAACTTACACTGTGCCCTTCACAAGGTCAACAGCTGTGTATCTTGGAAGCCAAAGTAAAAAAAAAAAAAACATTCTGAGCAGCTAATTGACTCAAAGACATTATGGAGGCACTTAAAATCACCTCATTTTGTACGTGCTTGTGCTGTCATAATTTCCAAAACACGCAGTAAGAAGCATCATGCAACAGCCCAAGGGGCTCTCAAGCAGGTTGCCCATCTGACTCTGTAGGTGTAGAGCCCAGGTGTGTGGAGGGGACCCTGGGAGCTTGAGCTCCTGGAGGGCTGTGAGCAGGACATCCACTCACTGGAGGAAGGTTCTGAGGTTGAAGCGCAGATGTGATAAACCAGTTCTTACATCTGCCAGGTGCTTATGAGGCAGCTGAGACCTTGGCTGTGTGGGAAAGGTTGCCATGCAGTGACAAACTGCTCTCAGCCATGTCCCCCTGCCCCCTGCAAACACCCAAAGTCCCTCACACTGCTCCTCCAAGAAGGGCTTCAGGCTCACTCTGCTTTTGCGGGGTGCAAAGGCCCATTTGTAAGTAGTGCCTCCAGGTACCCAAAACAATAGCTGGGCTTCCAGCCCTCAGCATGAAGCTTTCTGGGTAGTTTGGGCTTGGCACAAAGGATTTCAGGGGCAGAAGGAAGGTTCCAGGGCATCTAGAAGGTGACCAGAGCAGCCTGGGCCAAGTGTGCGCACACCTGGTGTACATTGTCAGTGCCGCTGTTGGCCACAGACACATACAGCAAATACACTACTTTATTTCTAAAGCTCCTCCCAACCCAAGCCAAATGCAGCTCACTGGAGGTCAGAGAGGTGGCACAGTCACCTAGGAGAGCTGTTCTCCCTAAATACCCCACCTACAGGTTCCTGGTACAGGGCTGTGAGGAATCTTCACTGCTGACATTGTAAATGGCATTATGGGCACTAAGAATTGCAATTTCCCTTCTGCTTAGAAATGAAATCTGTAATGCATCTCATCAGTCCAGCATCACCTGCACGATGCTCCATGGCTGTTTATGTAGTGTCCCTTATGCTCGTTTTTAAAGAAAGGAGTTGGATGATCCTGCCAGATGTAGAAGTAGAGTAGTATTTAAAGAACAGCTGAGAAGTTGGTTGCAGAAAGTCTTATAGTTTTGCTAAATTAATGGGCTTACTGCTTATCAGCCTTGCACATTTTAAATAAAAGAATGAGCAATGTTCAGGCAAAACATAGCCAGTAAAGCAGATTTGCTATTGATGTTCCTAAACAATTCAGTATCTGTAAAGCAGGTGTATTATCCTGCTTGTGTTGTTCTGTAGTATTTGGTGGGCACATTCATTCTAGAATATAATTCTGCACGTGAAATCTTGACACAGAGAAAGCTGGAAGACGGGAATGGTATTTCTGGTTTTACATCTTAATATATTCTTTTAATTCCTTACTATGTGCAAGTAGCAATATTAACAAATGCATTGGTAGATTTGAGGTCCTTTAAAATGATCACAACCTCATGCCCGCAAGGTCTGGAGTAATTAAAACCTTGGGAAAATGCCGAAACAGAATATGGTGTAGAACAAACTTTTGCTGCAAGTGAAACTTTTAACACAAGTATTTGGTCATTTTAAAAGTCAGTCTGTCAGTTTGTTCTCAAAACCTTTCAGACCATGCACGAGCAATGCCTCAGGAAATGAATGCATGTCGGGCAACCAGCCAGTTAAACCTGGGCCTGGAAGTACAAGCTAAACCTGGGCCTGGAAGTACAAGCAGTGTTTACTCAATGTACAAATAGTTTTTAATTTTGTCCAGAGAAAATCATGAGTAGCCTAAATGTAAGGCAGAGTTTTGTTTTCATTACAGTGTTCATTTCTGCAGCGAGCATTGTTTACTTAATACTTGGAGAAAAGGAGTATTTTGTGCCAGAAGGCAATCAGCAGTTATGTGAATGCACTTAAAAAGCTGAAGGCTTTTTCATTACCAAATTTAAGTTCTAAAATATTTCCAAGTATTTAGATTAGGTAGAGGAAAATTATTTAAGTGTCACATCAGAGGAGAGTATTCATTCCTTGGTGAAAAATTTGCTTTTTTGTCTCAAAGGAGGGATTTATAAATGTGCACTGATGGAGACACTGTATTTCTCAAATAACCTCTTGTTGATATCAAGTGTCCTCCTGAAGTTTTTTTGTTAGAGCCAACTTCATCTGAGTGGATCAAATAAGAACTGTTATGTTTAGGAAACGCTCTCCTTTCCTAATGGGTTTTTTTAATATTAGGGTTTATTGCTATACAGGTGATGTGTGTTGCCTTTCATAATGCCTTTAGGTTTTGAACTAGTTGTGTCATCTAACCTGAAATGTCCTCAATTCAAAAGGAAAAAAAAACCTCCTCATCCTCCTCCTTAGTCTCCCAGTTCCCAATTTAGTACCTGCCTCACTACTATAAAAACATAAAATACCTCATTGGCCACCTCTGTACTGAAACCATTCCCAATTCCCTGCACCAAGGAGTTGCATCAGTATAATCAAAAATTGAGTCTATTCTACTGATGTCCATGAGATTGTTTAGGATGTACCTACCCCAACCAAGATTTGGCAAATGTTTCATAAGTCACAATAAAACACCTAGTTTATCTAGTAAAATCCTGCTTGGTCTAAATATCAGTGTGAAGCTCAATCTCTGGAAAAAAAAAAAAAAAAGTGGTTTAATTTAAATTGACAAACGTTTTAAAAAAAAAGAGTAACTGAATGCTCTCAGGAATTTGTAGTATTTTTTAATCAGTCTGCATAAAAACTTGGACTAGTTTTACTGTAAAATAAGTAGTAGAACTTGCCAAGTCTCTGACTCTAAACCTGTTGGGGTAAAATTTTTAATCAAAGTATTTTTGTGGGTAATTAAGGTCTTACTTCTTAAATACACCCTCATTGTAATAGGATCATCTGACAAAATCACGCTACTCCTGTGCATGAAAATAATAATAAGCATCTTTACAGTAGTCATAATTGATTTCCTGCCTGTTTTCACTTCTTAGGATTAAAATCCTTTAACCATGAAATATGGCTCATTCCAGGCCAGGGTCAAATTCTGCCCTCTAATGTGTTCATCAAATCCCACTAAAGCAGGTGGGAGTTGTGTGGATGCTGGGAGTGCAGGTTTTGGTCCAAAGTGCCTGAATGAAATGTTTTACCAATATACTTGGGAAAAAAATAACCCTTAGTCCATGAAATAACTCTCTATGGAGCTTTGTTAGCTTTTCTCCTACATGCATGATCCTGCTCTGTGGAATCACATTTGAGGATCACAGCTCTTGTACCCACCTGATGCCCTAACTGGGGGATTTTGTGTTCAGAGACTCAGCTTGAACCATGTCAGTACAGCAAACACCACATGCTGACACATTGTCCTCTGGAGCTGCTTATTTGGCATCAAAAGAAGGGGATTTAGCAACAAAAAACCCTTCTAGCCTTACTAAATACAGTGTGTTTTACAAAATTTTCCAAAAATGCATTTGTCCAAATTATCCATATTTTTACTGTCAAATTTCCTGTGATGATTTAGGTCTCAATCCTGCAAACAGTTAAGAAATGTGAGAAACTCTGTCTCTGTGAGCAGTATTTAGAACTGCCACCACACCACTGGGAAGGGAATTTTTAACACAGAACATTGTTCAGAGCTATAGAATGGGGACTTTATTTCTCCATGGGAAAAATGGAATTAATTAGAAGATACGAATTATAGCATCACCATATTGTTGGCTGATAAAGTACACTATCAACACTGCTAGGGGTGACAGTGGTCATTGCAAACACTGGTGGTGGTGTGAAAAATTGAATGATTGGATCTTTGAAGCTAGAGTGTCTGAAAGGATTCTGAGCATTTCTTAAAGTTCTTGTCACTGAAATTCCATGTAGCATGACAGAAGTGATAAAATGCAATCTCCTAATGGCAAAGCCATGACAATCAGCCAGTTTTCCAAATTTCCTGGAATGCCCTGGTTGGATAAATGAGTGCTAATGCAATGCTGAACTACTCCACATTTGTGAATTACAGTTTGCAAGATTTCAAAAATGTATTTATTTTGGTGGCTGTAGTTAGTTCTTTCAGATAGTTTAAGAAAATAGAGAAATCTATATATTTTCATTCATGGTACAGATGCTAAACATTTCCATTTAACATCACAGTTACCAGCAGTCAAGTTGCCTGTAACAGGATGGCCTTCACTTTAATTTTAACTGAAGCTTTTCTTTCAGTTCTCAAATTATGGTCAAGCTGGTTTTAATGAAATCATAGGAAAAATAAAAATCATAATCTGAGGAGGGTAGCAATGCAACAGAAAGGCTTTTTGGGATCAAATCCTGCTTTGGTACCTATTTGCAGGACCCAGCCATAATTATTTGGGTACAACCACCGCCACCAAGGCAATGCATTTTTGAATGTGTTTGTACCTCTTCACTCCTTGAAGCCCTTGTGACATGAAATTTGATTTTGTGAATGCTCCAACTGCATCCAAATGACCAACTTTTATGTAAGGCAGATTTTGTTTGTCGGGAAAGGAGGACAAGTTCTTTAAAAAAGTTCTAACAGCTATGGGTACATATAAAAAAAAATCCAGCTCCTTCTTCTTTATCCCCCTTTAAGGCCTGAGTGTTGGGAATATGTTCTATGTCTTTTCTGATGATGGGATCACAGTCCTTCAGCCAAACGAATGTGAAATCCGGAGACATATCAGGCCCGAAGAGAGGATTTTCACAAGTTATGTAAGTCCTAAACCCAGCAGCTACAGCTGACAGCTGGGAAACTTTCTCTTAATCTCTTCAAAGGTTGTTATTGCTAAAGGACCTGTTTGCCAGAGGGATGTTGGGGCTTTGGTGGGCTTCATGCAGCATCCCTGACGTATAGCATCTTCTCTTGAAAATCAGGGGATCCACATAAGTTCTAAGACTGACATGGAGGATTTACTGACACACTGCAGAGAATTTGGCTAGTTATCACATAAGCAAAGATTTTCATTTGTCCTTTTGGTCTGTTTACTTATCTATGCCCCAAATTTGTAACTGGGCTTTAGGGAAGATACAAAAGTCAATAGCAGAAAGATGCACATATCATTCACTGGTGCTCCTTTTGCTGCTGGCTCCATAGGCAAAGCAGTGAGCTACTTTGGGCTACTTTCTGCTCTTTGGAAGTGGTTTGCCATGTTAAACCACAGCAGGGAGGCAAATGAGAATGCCCAGAAAATGGTTGTGCCATGAAGGTCTTCTGCATCTTCTGCCACTGAAAGAGAGACTGCAGTGTCCATGTTTGCTGTTGGCACTTTTCTGTCAGCACTGAATTTATCTAATCCTTGCTTTAGGAAAACAGAAGGAAAATTTTTTCAGGTGCAAGGAATGTCAAGCCCTGGCTTGTAGGCAGTGGAGCTCAACATGGCCAGTGGGGCACCATGTGCCTGGAGGCTCTGTGACATCAGTGTTCTCAGTGACCTGTGTTGTGTACTCGTGCACAGGAACATACGTGAGACATACCCTCATGAAACTGACAGTTCTAAAAAAACCACAGGTGCTGACATACATCCAGAAATGCTTTTTTAGTCACTCCTTTACTTTCTTTCTAATTTTTAAAAGGGGAAGTTGAAAATGTGGCTTAAGAATTTGGCTCTTCTGAAAAAAAAAAAAAAAAGGCTCAGCCTTGATTTCAATTTTGGGAGGAATCAAAGGGGAGAATCACTGTCATGAGCCCCGCAGGTTGGGTCAAGCTCTGCTGCTATGGGTCAAGGTCATCTTATGAGTCTGTAGTAAGTATTTTCTAAATCTCAATAAATTTCTAGTTGAAACTGACTTTTTTTACCAGTAGATTTTAATATACCTTAGAAGAAGTCCAGACTGATGCTCACTCCAAGGCTAGTTCTTACTGTGGACTTAATACTATTAAGTCACACCTCAGCTTTACAAAGACAGAAATCCTGTGTTTCTTTTCTGAAGAGCTGTAAATATTGAAGAGGTGGTCCTGGAGAAACAGATTGAAAAGAACAAAACGGAAAGGGCACTTAGGAAATAATGTCAGCACATTGGTGTGCATAAGGGGGATTTTTAACATCACTTGGCTGCTCTTCAGAGACACCTTTGAGGGATTCCTACAGATCTCAAAGGACCCTTCCATTGGTCTGGGGAGAATTGACATTTTTTTACTCCCTTTTCCCTTTTACTATCTTGAGTGTTTGCTACATAGACAGTGACAGCAGCCCAACTTTAGGAGTGGATCACAAAAAAGGTTGATTCATTTGCTGTTAGAGGGCACAAAAGCAGGTGGAACAGCTGCAGTTGAGTCCTGTAGCAGAAAGACTGGTGACCTCTCCCTGCTCCCCGTGGCTTGGGTGGATGCTTGTCTATGCAGATAAAATAAAGCCATATCTGTTATAGATGCTGTGTCATGAGAGCAGAGAATGAGAAGGGCGTTGTGGAGCCTGGCAGGTGCCTGACTACATGAGTGGCTGCTGGAAGCCCAAGTCTGAGCTTTTGTATCATCTTCTAGCTTGTAGCATAGATTCCCAGCCTGGCTGGAGGAACAGAAAGGAAAATGCAGCCAAGTTATTGAGTCTTGTGTCTTCAGCCCTTACTCATGGTTTCCACCAATACACTCAGCCAGCAGAGCTGTGCTGCTTAGAGGTGACAGCTTTCCATCCATAATTGTTGCACATGGTGTAGGTCCCTTCCAGTTCAGGATATTCTATTATTCTATTCTATTCTATTCTATTCTAGTCTAGTCTAGTCTAGTCTAGTCTAGTCTAGTCTAGTCTATTCCATTCCATTCCATTCCATTCCATTCCATTCCATTCCATTCCATTCCATTCCATTCCATTCCATTCCATTCCTCCAATACAGACACAGTGTTGACATTGTTTTTTGTTGTACCTCCTCTTTCCCTGAGCAAGCTCTGATGATTCCAATCACATTTCCCTTAGGTAGGTTGGGCCATTATTTCATATTACCCAACATAAGGTCTAAAATCAACAGTTGTGCTCACTGAAATTTATATGTGTTCATTCTCATGTTACCCCATTTCCTCCCCACAGCCTGGTCCCACACAAATGCTCTTTCAAATAAAAGGAAAGAAAAGAATCTCTTCCTCTTGACAGAAGGAAGAGCTTTGAGGAGTACTGAACATGCAGAGAGTTGTTGGTGAGGCCAGAAGTGACTCTTTAAACTCAGGGTAGCTGTAACTGTTCTGCAGGGACTCAGTGACTGGAGGATCAGAGACAAAACATGGCATCAGGCAACTGTGAACAGAATTTGGCCCAAAGCAGCAGAATGTGGTTCCTTTTGAACTAGGAAAGTTTCTGTAGCTGTAGGATCCTGCTTGTTTTGCTTCTGTTTCTTTGAGCACAGGTGTTTTAGAGCATGCTTTCCTGTGCAGAAAATGAAGACTTTGTGAAAAATATAAAGCGGTGACTCAATTAATGTAAATCACTGTTTTTTCAAAGCATGGAGTGATATTTCTGTTGCTAATAAATGCTGACAGCACTGCAAGTTTTGATGAACCACAGTGTGCTTCAAAAGATCAATCTATAGACTCTGTGGTTATTTAAATTCAATATAAGTTTGCAGGAGGTCCAGCCATTTATTGTCATTGCATAGAGCCAGGCTGAAATGTGGTACCTGAAAAATTAATTATTTCATGTTTTCCAGGAAAGAAAAGAGAGAAATATCATCCTAATGGAATCCTCAGGGATTTTTCCCAGTGGTTTTCAAGGCTAAGCTTCTTGCTGCTCGAGGCCCTGAACTTGTAAAAATTAAACCTTTTCTTTTTTCAACCCCTCAGGAGGAGATCTGTCCTAGAGTGGAAGGTGAAGACACTCAGTCCTGCCTCTGGGCTTCAGCAGTCAATGTCAGAGACAAGTACATTTATGTGACACAGCCAAAGCAGAACAGAGTAATGATAATTGATATCCAGACTCAAAAAGCCATACAGGTACTTACAAGTGAACACATTATTCACTGTTGGCAAAAGACTTGATATAGGACAAAAAAATCAGATCTTTGCCCAGTGGATCTGCTGGGCAAGGCTCTGCTGATCACTGAAGAGCTGGGCCTATGTTGCTTTTGCCAGTGGGATCACATGGGGTTCACTGTTCTGTAACCTCACTAGCAGGAATAAGCTCCTCTGTGGGTTGGAGATCACAGTGTCAGGGCTGCATCTGCAGTCAAGCTTACAGTGAGTCTGGTAAAATAACACTGGGATGAATTCCTGGCTTAGCTGCCTGACCTGGGTTATAAGCAGCTTGGAAAGAATGAGCTGGTGTGGGTACAATTCAGACAGAAATTGGCCCTTGATCTACTGGCTATAAGTAGCATAAGGTGGAGTGATGTCTACCCAGAAAATGGCACCAGCCAAATTTTTCAGCTACTGCTGATCCTCCACTTGATTTGAAAGCAAAGCTGCACAGGGAACATAACAGTGGTGCATGAGAATGCGTGCAGTGAACTGATGTAATATTTGTCATGTGCATTTGGGCCACTGTGTAAATAACTCTCTCTGGATTCTTTTAAGTCCTTGGATGTGGACCCATTACCAACCAAATTACATTACGACAAGTCCCATGACCAGGTGTGGGTGCTCAGCTGGGGGAACATGAGGCAGTCATCACCCACACTGCAGGTAAGTCCTTACACTTTGGAGCCTTTGCTCTTCCTAGGCTCAGCATCACTGGTAACACACTGGCGGCTTGCAGACAATTAACAGCATTTAATGGTCTGGATATAAAGCTGCTGTTTCATTTGTATATCCAGTGTGCTTTATGCATCCCTCCTCTGTCCATCCTCACATATTTTTCCTGCCGTTTAATTTGTTTTTGAGCAATGACTGTGCCACAGGCTGACAGCAGGGCTGCTTTGTGCCAAGGTCTGCTTTGTTTTAAGACTGGTGACAGAGCCAGGTGCCATAAAGTTACACAACAAGGGCTGGCAGCTGGATGGAGCAGGACAAGACTGCTGTGCTCTGCAGCACTGGTGACACACCTCAAATCCTGGGTTCAGTTTTGGGCGCTCACTACAGGACAGTTGTGAGCACCCAAATTGAGATGCTGGGATGTGTCCAGAGAAGGGCAACAGAGCAAGTCTAACAAGGGGCAGCTGAGGGAGTTCAGGGGGGACCTTACCAGTCTCTACAATTCCCTGAAGGGAGGCTGGACCCAGATAGAAGTCAGTCTCTTCTCCCATGTGACAAGTGATAGGACAAGAGGAAATGGCCTAAAGTTATTCCAGGGGAGGTTTAGGTTGGTGTTAAGAAAAACTTCTTCACTGATAACTTTCTCAAGCCCTGGAAGAGGATGTCAAGGGCAGTGGTGGGGTCACTGTCCCTGGAGGGACTGACCTGTAGATGTAGCACGTGGGGACGTAGTTCAGTGGTGGGCTTGGCAGTGCTGGGGAAATCGTTGAATTCAATGATCTTAGAAGGCTTTTCCATCCTTAATAATTCTGTGACTGTGATTCTCTCACAGTAAAATGCAAAAAGGGGCTCTCCAGGGCATGCAAAGAAAACCACCAAAACAGGAGAACTAAAACCTTGGGGACGAATTTTGTTACTGGGTGTTAGTGATTCCACTGCAGGGGTGCCAGTGATCTCTGGAACTGCTCCATGCTGAGCACCACCAGACCCACAGTGACACTGGGACACTGCACTGCGCATGAGTTTGAACAACTAAATTAGCTTCCACTCCTGGATCACCTTGGCAGATTTACTCTTCTGTTTGACAGTAACGAGAACATGGAGAATAGTCATCTAGTGGGGCATTTTTCTGCTGCTGTATGTTGTATGACAGAGTTGACCCCAGCTGATGGATCTCATTCTCTGGTAGTTTTCTGGCACTTGCTGCCCAACCTTTCTAGAAACAGTTATTATGTGAATTCTCCTTCTGCCAGAAGTGTTTGCTGCTAGTGTTTGCTAGACTAATGCATTCCCCAGCAGGCAGAGAAGAAGGGGGCCTGTGCTTTCTGACCTAAAAACCAACAAATTGGGAATCTACATTAATCGTGAGGCTACCCAAGGCTTCTGCTGGAGATACTGCCCCATGAGGATGGCATGAGCCATCTCCACCATCCACATGCTCCATCCAGTGCTGACTATCAATAATAAAGACTGGACCAGCTACTCATCATGGGCAATTTCAGGAAAAGGTGCCAAAACCAGAATGGAGGCATATAAATGAAGATTTCCAGGGCAGCGGCACCAGGTTGTCTCACCTGGGGATGTGAGGTTCCTCTACAGGGTATAAGGAGACAAAATGGGCTCTTTTTACCCTTTCTGACTTAATTTCTTCCATCCAGTGGTGAGAAGTTTCTGTAATTAAAGGAGAGATGGCACAAGCATGTCATTATTAGGGAGAGCACACCATCTGCACAGTTGGAAACTTGTTAGAAGGCTCCAGATCTCAGATAGTCATTTCTGTTATCTTTATGATGTGCAGTTACACACATAGAGATGAAATTAGCATCAGAATCAGCAGATCCTTTCTTTTTTCTGGCCTTCTTTCCCAAAAGGTGGGCAGTGACTAATTGGGTAAAGTTCCTTCTTAAAACCTACAGTGTTTGGTTGCAGACATGCAATAAAATATCTTTTTTTAACAAAGATGCTGCCGCAGAGGCTGATCTAAATTTCCACTCATTCTCTGGAAGTCAGGGATTTATCAAAATGCCTGTGCAACCAACTACTGCTGTTGATTGGCCATTACTGGCTTATTGGAAGCACATGTCTGGCCTCTTGAAAGCTCTGTGCTAGGGTGGGCATCCTTCTTGAGCAATCTAATTAGAAGAAATCTAAATGGCATGACCAGAACAGCTGTCTGAAATAAACCTTTTAGGGATTTAGCATGTCTTTAATGAAATATGTAGCTATAAATTCAAAGCAACGAGTGCTGCAGATTAGAGCAGCAGAAGGTCCTAATGAATGGACTAAAGTCATCTTAAACCCAGCAAACAATTTGAGTGCTTAACATTTTAATTTTTGAAAACTTTTAACTTTTCCTTTCCAGAGTAGTGGGGGAACTGAGTTCCCCTGTCCATGGGTGGAGATCTGTGCTATGCTGGAGGACAGGACCAGAGGAGAGCCAAAGGGCACTTCTCCACTCCTCCCTGCACTGTATATCAATGGATGGACAGTTTTTCACCTTCAAAGTGATAATTAACTCCTGTGACTTGTGTTTGATCCTTCAGGGTGGTAAATTATTACTGTGCATTTAAGTGAGATTAATAAATATGACCATGAAGTAAATGTTTACTTTAGGTAGTGAGGGATAAATTATTACGGTCCTAGTGTTGTCATACTGCTTCAGTTCCTGTTTGACTGCTCTTTCTTGAAATGTAAACAACTTATGAAAGTCAAGTTGAGTACTTACCTTACAAATGTCAAGCTTCAAGTACTATTTGCTAGCACACCTTTTCAAGACAACTACACCAAACAGTGTTTTGAAGTCATTAATCAATTGAGTCTCCTACACCTTGGAAAGAGCCACTCAGTACTGTGCAAGTCTCTAATCTGTATTTACCTTTCTGCCTTACTCAGTGCTTATCCTGCACTCAACCTTGTGTGTATTTATTGTAGGTAATTCCAGAGGCGAGCACCGGCGAGGATCCGCGTGTTATCCACACACCCTTTGAAGGAGTGGATGATTTTTTTATACCACCTACAAATCTTATTATTAATCATGTTAGGTGAGAAATTATTTTAATGAATAATAATGGTGACCATGCTGCTCCTTTCTCATAGTCTTAAAGCACTTTACAGATATGAATGAAGGAATGAATGAGTGAATGAATGAATGAGTGAATGAATGAATTTGTGATCAATCTTAACTACTTTTATCCCATTTTCACACATGAAATGGAGAAATGGTTGAGGAAATGGCCAGTAGTTATTCAGCTAGCCAATAAAACAGCAAGAAACAATCCTGAACTTCTCTTAGACCATGCACAGGCATTCAAACCTCACCTTAGTCATCCATCCCTCCTTGCAGCTTATGGCACACTGCCCTGGCTTACTTGTGCCAGGAATTTGATGGCCCAAAAATCACCTCCCTTGCCACAAAACTGTTATGGATCTGGGCAGAAACCTGTGTCAAGGATATATTGCTTGAAGTGGTAAAAGTGTACTCTGCCTGAAGCATAAGATGTGATTCTTCCATTTGTTTCCAACTTGTTCAAGTATTGGATCTCTGCATGGGGTTTATGGCTGGAGCAGAAAAATTGTATGCACTGAACATTAAAAAAAAAAAAAAATCCTCCATGAACCATCAGTTTTGAATGTTAATGAGATGTAGTGGTTAATGAGGTTGTGTAACTAACATACTAATAACCTGGAGTAATACTGACTGCTTCCCAGCAGGCCCAGGAAGCCTCTCTTTAACATTATCAAAATTGATGATAACTGCACAGCAATTTATACTATTCTTTCCATGTTATAATGCAACAACTGTTTAACCATCTTCTGTCCTCTATATAGTTTAACTAAGTTAAACACTCAAAAAACATAATGTAGCTCTTTACAGTCATCTTAGGTTTCCTGCAGGAAACACCGAGAAAGAAGGGGTTACACTTAAATGGTTATATGTTGAATCTGTTCCAAAATAAATAATTTTTCCTGCTGAAAACAAAATAATGATGCATGCCTCATGGCTGTCATTTGTAATTTCTCGCTACTTCATATTTCCAGTTTTCTTTCACAATTTCATTATGACTAATAGTAGTGCCAGGAGGTAGATGACTCTGCTGAATGTTAAAGCCTGAGCTGAGAAGGTGAGAATTGGATTCAAAGACAGGAAGGTGGAACAGTTACACATTTTTGTTTGTTTAATTGTCCTTTTGCTTCAGTGTGATTAGTTGGCTGAAATAATAAATATAGATTCTTGTCCATAGTTTTCTGTATGCAAAGCTGCAAATGCTGTCCCTGATTTCCTGTTGCATTTGTTCAGGGCCAGATCTTTGTCCATCCTCTCTCCCCCTCAACACAGAGAAATAATTGCTTGCAGGCTAATGAGACTCATTGAGATGATGTTCTAAATTCTTCACTCAGAAACAATAAATGGCAGTACCAGTATTTCCCAGGAAGGTGAACATTTAAGCAATTTCTTCCATGAGCCAAATAATACTTGTATGCAAATACTCCTGCATATGTATTTCAGCTGCCTCCTATTTTAGATGGATATCTAGAAATGTATCCATTTTTATTAGTTCCAAGGGTAGATTGTTGTCGATTAAAAACTCACTAAAAGCAAGGTTTGCTTTGAGATTTCAGATCACAGATTTCATGCAAGGGCTGAGCCTCCTCTGCAACTGTGGGCACATAAAATATATCCTGACCCACTTCTTTAAGTGGAAGTTTATGATAAAAAACATTACTTAACTTCTTCAGGCATTTGGCCAAATATTAAGGAGTTCTTGGGGGGGAAAAAAAGAATGCTGTAAGGGAAAGCACTTTTTAACATGTACTTAAAAAGCATTCATCCAGGAGAAATACAAGTGTCATATCCAATTTCTACACACACAGTGAGCTACAACTCTCCACTGCCGATACTTTGTGAAGTCTCTAATGGATGTGAGTATAATGGGGAAATGAAAAGCTTGGCCCAGTGATTTTCATGGGATCATACACTACATTGGCTCATTCTTCAGAAGTGAAATAATTGCTGAGTGTCTCATTGACAGATGGATTAAGAATAAAGAAATAAACCTAGTGTTTCAAGCAAAATATGTATTATCTGCACAGAAGCATGTTGTCCTCCACATTTCACAAGGCAATTTTACATATTTTGAGGAAGAGATACAACACTAAGCTACTCACTTCATTACCCTCTGTCTGCATTGAATGGATGAAAAGATACTCAATGTAAAATTAGTTTTTTTAAGTCAGTGTCAGTGAGTCCAGGGGAACACAAACAGGCTGTTTCTAAGGGCTCCCTCTCTAATTAAGCAGAAATCTTTCTTGGCTATTCTTGACCTTTTCTTGTCTTCAGCAAAGGTCAGATGTGCTGTAGCAAGTATCTTTACAGAACATTTATCCTCTGCTCGCTGTTTTTTGCCCAGTCTTGAGACAGAAAATAAAGACCCCTTATCTTCAGGGCATCCTGGTTATGTTCCTCAAGAAATGTTTTACACCTTCCTTGGGCTAGCAGGATGGTTTTTAAGAGTCTGCTCTGCACCACAGCCTCGCCATCTCCTGCAGTGGTTCCTAGGCACCATGGTGTCCTGGTGTAGGGCAAATTTGTGAGGAAACTTTCCAAGGGGTCCCTCTAGAAAGCAGATTCAAGTGGCCCCTCCCCCAGCTGGTTTGGGAAAACATTTCCTTGGAGAAAAGTGAAAAATACTATTTATTGAACAATCAAAGTATTCACAAGCATAAAAAATGAATAATATTAAACAATAAAGCCTCTTGCTGTTGTGAAGAGATGGCAAATTCAGAAAGTCCTTTTGTGGGAGCAGCTCAGCTCACTCAGTCTCCCATCAACCCCTCAGTTCTGGGATGCAGCATCCTGGCCCTGGGGCCACAGGTGTGAGCTCCTGGTGTCCTTCTGGGTTTTCAGGCCAGAGCAGGCAAGAAAAAGAAAAGCCACAGTCCAGGGAACTTCTCTGCCTCGGCTAACTACAAACTAACTAAAAGCAAAGGGGAGCTCTCTCCTACTGTCCCTGCTGCAGACAACACAGTCCATGAGAAGGAAAGCTGAAGCTCTTATCTCTCTGTTTTTGAACGCAGCCACCTCAGACATTCCACTGCTTCTCCTTCTCCCCCGCTTTACTCTGAGATGTAGTTCTAAAGGTGCCAATCTTATTTCTGGGCTAAACAGACAAATGGGGATACAATTCAGCATCACAAAGTGACCCTAGGACACATGGGTACCAAACACACACCACAGCTTCCCTCTGGTGCTGTCAGTTAAGAGGTGAGATTAGATATGCTCTTCATTCAGTGGTTATACATTATATTGTACACAGCTAAATTTATTACATATAGTTACTGTCTGGTCCCAACCTGGCAGCAATATGCTTTATTTTGAATGCTTTTCTCTTTTGAGATTGAAGGCTTGAGTATATATTGAATTTCATGACTGTAATCTCAGACAGATTAAATACAAACCTGGGCTGTTGTTAGTTTACTGAATACACAAACCTTGATATCATTTCTATAGAAATTGGTCTTCCCAATAAAAGATTTCAGCTCTTGAAGGGAGCTAAGCTAAGCACATATTCAAATTTCCATGATCAGGTTGTTAATTTGAACTGAAATATGTCCCTCCTTCTAGGATGTGTTAGAAGCACTAAACCAAGACATTTCTTACAGAAATGAAAGAGACAGTATTATTGCACACACTCCCAAAACCAACAGACAGAAAGGTTCCCAATTCTGCTTTTTCTCTTTGCTCAAGCATGTCACCACGTCTCCAGAGGTGACTTCAGTGTCTCGTGCTCTGTTTCAGGTTCGGCTTCATTTTTAACCGGTCAAAACACGCGGTTCACAAGATTGACCTGGAAACTGTGACCCACATCAAGACCATCAACCTCAAGGCCTACAGCTGCGTGCCTCAGGCCATGGCATACACACACCTGGGTGGCTACTACTTGGTGCAGTGCAGGAGGAGCCGCTGGGCACCGCCGCAGCTCGTCATCGACAGCGTCACCGACGCCGTCATCGGCCCCAACGGCGCCGTGTCGGGCACGCCGCACGTGTCGCCCGACGGCAGGTTCCTGGTCAGTGCAGACCAAGGCAGCGGCAGGATCAGAGTCCAGGCTCTGACTGTTCGAGGGGAAATCAAGTTGGTTTATGACTTAAAGACAAATATACACGTGTCTGATCTCACATTTCAACCCTCTTTCACTGAAGGCAATCAGTACTATATATATGCTACTTCGCATTTGCAGACAGATGTGCTTTTTGTAGAGCTGTCAACGGGGAGAATGAATGTACTGAAGAATTTAAAGGACCCCCTCACATCCAAAGACTGGCCCTGGAGTAGCTACAACAGAATTATGAAAGACAGTGGATTATTTGGACAGTATCTCATCACACCAGCTAAAGATTCCTTGTTTGTTATAAATGGGAGGCAAAATACATTACGGTGTGAGGTTTCAGGTATAAGGAGGGGTAACACAGTGGTCTGGGTTGGGGAGGTATGAAAGGGCAGTAGCAGTGGAGCCTTCAGCAGGCAAGGACCAGTTGGACCTTTACACTGCAGGAAATGAGCAGTAGCATTGTATATTTTTACACTGGGAAAACAAAAAGAAAAAGACAAAAAACCCTGTATAGGCTTCATGGTACAACACTGGTCTACTTGCAAGTTTTATAATATAAGGTATGCTCTGCTAATAGGAAGTGGTTTTGAAGGGATCTTTTTCATTTGTGGGTATGATTTGTGGTTATGAGAAAAAGGCTGGGAAGCGGATAATATCTCCACTGAGATATCATACAAGCCACGAAACCTAGTAATTCTGTAGAACAAAACAGATTTTGACTTTCCATACTGAGGAGCTTTTATGTTATGTCCAAGCATCAGTTTTCTTCCCTGTATCCCTTGCCCTTGTTGGCTGCACTGACTACCCCACCCCAGCCCAGGGAGACAGCGGCAGTGAGGACTATTCACCTTTGAATATTCACCTTTGGATGATGAGGGAAAGTAAACATCAGAGCAGTTTTCCACCCAGAGAAACCTAGGAAAGAGATTTAATGAAAACTGATCAGTTTTCTCTGCAGGATGGCTTTGAGAGGATTTGCAGATGTGATTTCAGAAGAAGGCATCACAGAAATAGTAACTGTCAGCTCGCTTGCTTCTGCACTTCATTTTGCTCTTGGTCCTACTGAAGGCAATGGGATGAGTCCCCCCTCTTCCAGTGCATATTTGTGTGATTGTGTTTGAGAAATTTGCCGTGAAATATCCAGGCCATTCCCCATCCAGGCCTGGGTAAAAGCTGGAAAATACTGATGGGGGGGTCAGAGTTTATGTAAACAATTTTGTTGAGAAGATGGCATTAGTCTTTCAACAGCTCGTGAGTGTGGTCAGTTTGGGAACAATATGCAAAATCTACTCTTTGGGGACAGAATTAGTTATGGTTATTCCCACTGGAGTCAGCAACACATCTAGAAATCATTGGTTTCTCTCATTAAATATTTAGGAGCACTGAAATCACTAGATTCTTTATAAAATAACAGTTAAAATAACAGAGGTTATTTTTAATAGAAAAGTCACTCATTTTCTAGTCATAGCCTTAATTTGCCTGTTTCTTTTCAGAACAACCACGAAACAATTTTTCTTTGTGTTTTTTTATTTCCATTCTGTTTATAGTACACTTGTTTATAGTCAATTATCTTTTAGTTATGAGCAAAGACATTCATGTAAAAGCAGCTGAATTGTCCAAGAATGCAACAGCTGGCATTGAGAAATTTCAGTCGAGTTCCCATAAAAACATACAGCCATTTATTTGCACACTTGAAAGATATAAAAACTTTTCTATTTGCATTTTTCTAACTTTCTATATCCATCACCGTGAAGTAACGAGACCAAAAGCAGCTGTGGCAGCAGAGCCAGGCAAGAAGTGGTGCCATCCAAGCAGTTGTAACCATCACTTGGGAAATGGGGTCTTCAGGTGGGTGAAACCTCTCTGCAGGTAAATACCAGTAGCATTGGAGCCACCCATTGGCCTCTGGAAAGACCCGGCCTTGTTTGCCAAGGACCTTTTTGCCCAGAGTCTGTAGAAAGCTGCCCTTGAACATGTGCGGTGATAGGTAGTGGTGTCATAATTACTTCCCTCCACAGATGCTTTAACTCACCCATTCCACAACACAGAGGGATTTTAAGCAAGAAGGCTACAGAATGACACTGGCAATCTTTGCTTTAAATGTTTAGCTTTATCAGAAGAGCAGCATTTTAGCATGGCTGTAGACCTGAGGTATTTTACACCATTTCAGTTCTATAGAGAATATAAAAATCTGTTCCGACAGACGAAGAAGGGGAGCTGAATCCTATGAATTCATTAAACATGGAGTCCTTGAAATTGTCCTTCAACACCCATATGCTGAATCCTACACTTCTTTCACTTATGAGCCATAGGGGTTAGAAGAGACTCTTCCATCATTGCAACACAGACATGTGAAACAGATGGGCATAGCCTTCCTTTAGTAATGCATGGTGTCCATGATTTTGTACTCATCCCATCAGGAAACACATCCCATGTCAAAGAAAGGAGAAGACCAGCTTTGTAAGTACCTTTAAATATGCACAGCTCCTTTCTTGAGCAAAGCTCCATCCATACATTGCAGCCATCCTAAATGTTTTACCAAGGCCAAACACTGCTCTCGTGTTACCTTTTATGACTTCTTGAGTATTTTATTATGCCTATGGTAAGTTTTCCTGTAGAAACGTCCATTGTGTCATAGATCAAGCAAATATTACTTTTTTAAGAATACTAAAAAAACCCCAAACCTGTATATATATGTTCAGGTAAATATTCTTGAGGCTGGTTTCTATATAGGCTGTGAAAAATGTGTAACAGACCTCACTTTTTCCTGTTTGTCGCAAAGTATTGGAATAGCATTCACTTGAAAAAAACCCCACTTGGACCTTCCAAAGATGTTCCCTTTGTTCCCTCTCCAGCCCAAGTTCTGGTGATGTGTTTTTCTAAAGTATCCTAATGGTTATATATCATACTTAGAAAATGAAGTATAATTTAGTTTGTCCACACTACTTGTGAACAGTTCCAATAACAGTCAAATCTGACATTAAAGTGCTGCACATTTGTTACTCTGATTTTTTTTTTTTATGACACAGAAATTTCATATATACTCAAAAAACTGTTTCAACTCATATTTGCCTTTCAACTGTCAAAAAGAGACTACATTTCCTTGTGGGCAATTTCTTTCCCTATCCTTTTGGTTCTCCACCAATTCACACTTAATTCCCAGTTAATAAATTATTAATTAATCATGGTGATTAATTGAAATTGATCTGAATTGAATTAATGACCTTTTAATTATCATATAGACTTGTATATCAGTAGGATGTTCTGACACTGGAATCATGGAAAAAATAATCCTTGGTTGCCACTCGGACTCCAATGGCAAGGTCAGATGCGTTTGCCATTCATCACTGAAGTTAAACAGCAGTATGATAGAAATGCTGTTTTGTCTTAGTGTTTCCCTCAGTATTTTCACTTTCTGAGTGGAAGTGTCTGTTTAGAAACCATCCACTTTTAAACTGGAAGCAAAACTTACAAGTCTCTTATTTGGAATCTGTGATGGTTAACGTGTTCTGATCATTAAATACTTTCTATTTTAAATCCACTAAAAAAAAATGAGCAAAAGTACCAAAATATTTTGGTGGGCTTGTCTGCAGAATGGGTGGGAGATGGGAACTGGCAGGGTGGATTGGTCCCCCCTGCAAAAGAAGCTTCATGAGGGGCTACTGAAAAACATTCTGCCTTGAAGGCCTTGGGCCATTTTGCTTCGCTGACCTCCATGAACACAGCTTTGCCCAAGAGGAACACCAGTCCTGATGACCTGTTGACAGGTACTTATTTACTTGATTTATACCATGATTAGCTCTTAATTGCCGGAGTGCCTGGTAGTGTGCTGGGTGCTGTGTAAAACGGATAATACAGGTCAAGATCTCAATTCTGTAAGGAGATAATGGCTAATTCCCTGTATGACCCTACAGCAGGTCAACAAAATTAACAGGAACACAGGAGCAGAGGCTGGGGAGACGTGTGCAATAACTTAGTGGGCATGCCGTAATGCCTTTGCGTTTTTTTCCCTAAGACCACCTTTGTCCCTCCCTGTACAAAGCTTTGTGACCATCTCAGGTTACAGGTGTAGCTGTTGCCCTTCACTGACCTGCCAGGACCCAGGGATTTCTCTATTTGCCCGGTACCCTTGTGACTCACCACATCACTCTCTGGTAATTGCTTTCTGAGAAAACCTGGGGGCAAATCCTGCTTTTCTTAATGAAGTGCATTATGCAAGGCAAGCAGCAGCCCTGGCTTTCTGTATTGGATTGTAATTCCCATTCAGCTTCCCATCTGAAACCAGCGCCCATGACGTGACTCACTGCTTTGAGTATTTTCTCACAGGGGAAAAATAAAAAAGGTTCAGTTATGGGTAACAGAGATCTTACAACTGGCTCTTCCAGTGCTTCTGTTTGCTCACTAGAGCTCATTTCCCCCAACCTGGCAAGCTCCCCTCCAGCCTACAAAAGCGCATCCCCTCGGCCAGTCATGGGCTGCCACAACAGAAAGTTGTTTCACAACAGCAGCTGTTTCTAAAGGTAGATCATCAGAGATTGATTTGGGTTGGAGGAGACTTTAGGCTCATCTCATTCCAAGCTCTGCCATGGGCAGGGACACCTTCCACTATCCCAGGTTGCTCCAAGCCCTGTCCAACCTGGCCTTGAACACTGCCAGGGATGAAGCATCCATAATTCATGTTTCACACATCCTCTCCCCTTTATGCACCTGTAGCACAAGGCACTTCAGACATGATGTGGGCACAGCTCCTGCCCATCAGTGTGGTGTCCCACTCACTTGGCTGCTGCCAACTCCCCCCAGCCACTTGTGCAGAAAGGGATTTTTATTTATATTCTTTCCCTTGTCAGCTTTTTGATGTAGACTGAAATTCAACACAGGGACCTCTCTCCATCTGGAGAGGAGGAAGACTCATGTGTTTCTTTCATACACAAAGTGGTGTGATGGTGTGTGGTGTTGAGGACCAGACAAATTCCCAGCCAAGCACTGCAAGGCCAGGAATGGACTGCTCCTCTCTGCAAGTGGAGGAGAGACACACATGAAATGTCATTCTTTTTTAACTTGCCTCCAACAAGAGGGTTGGGGGGTTGTTTGGTTGGTTTATTAACACTTGTTTCTAAAATAATAAAATAGCAAGGCTATAAAGTTTTTTTTAATAAGCCTGAAAACAGAGAACAATGACAGGCAGGCAGGAATCTTATATCTGCTCGTGTCTGCAAGAAATCAGGATGCCCCAAAAATGCAAAGGGGCTGACCTGGAGGTCATGCATGAGTGATGGGGCCTGAGCTGAGCGTGGGCTGGGGCCATCTGATGAAGGGGCTGCAAATACAGACCTGACATTATTCATTTCTTTTTTTATCCCATGCAATGTGAGCTGGCTGTGCAGCCCAGCTTAATGCCTTGGCCAAAATACCCTCAATTCTGGCTGCCCAGTGCAGGGCAGTGAGATTTACAGCCTGTCCAAGCAGAGCAGGATGGTTTGGGCGGGACCAGTGCAACTTGTTAAGATCTTGGCCCAATCTACTCTCTGCACCAGCTGAATTAATGTCCATTACTCAGTTCTGTGGCAGGAAAAGGTCATCCCCATGCAGCCCAGAGGGAAGATGTAGCAGTGCCTTCACACTGCTGTTAATGACCCTCAGCACCTTGGCACAGGATGCTCAGGTGACTTACAGTCCTCACAGACGTGACTGGCTACTAAAGAAGCTCTCTACCTTTGGGGAGTTTTCCCTTGTGATTTTATTCATCCCTTATTCCAGAAAATCATGAAAAAAGGTGAAAATTCATCTTAGTGGCACAAAAGGCTCTTGCATGTCTCGTCTTGAGTTTAGGAAAAATGGGGATTGTGGGTCATATTTTACAAATGCTTGTTGCTGAAAACAAAATGCATGAAAAAGAAAACAATTTTTTTTTCCAGTTCACAATGCTAAGTTTAGAAGAAAACAAGAATAAATAAAAATATAGAGTCCTGGTGTGGTGCTCCTACAAAGCAAATTGCCACATCCCAGAGGCTTGTTTAATTAAGCACTTCAGCACTAACCCTTGGCAGTCCATGGTGTCTTTGACACTTGTCCAAAGCCATCAGGTGACGGCTGTGAGCACAGCGAGAGCAGAGAGGCAGCTGTGCCTCGTAAACAAGACAAGTACTAAATCAAACGAGCAGCATCCCAGTTTCCAAAGGTCAGAGCACTGGCATTTCCAGAAGTGTAGCTCCAGTTCAGCGCAGGTTTATCCCTCTGTTGCACACGGATAATGCCAGGCATGGTCTGATGGCCACATCACTCCTGGGCCATCAGATACCCAGCCTGAGAGCCGGGTGCTCTTCAGCTCCTCTTCAATTAAAAGCAAGTGCAAACACAGCTGGCACTGCAACTACCTGTAGTCACAGCAGAGCAGGGTGTGGAGCTACCTGGAGAGGAGTTTACTGCAAGGAGAATTACAGGGGGAGAGTTTTTAATGTTTTATTTAAGGCTACAGTAAACTGAGTTTTAATGGGCTTTCAGAAACTGGAGTTTCTTCAGAGGATGGGCTTTGGGGACTGGCAAAACCTGAGCTGCTCTGGGTTGGGCAAGAGAACCAGGCTGGCATCTCCCTTTTCTTTTTCTTTAAATGGGGCACTGGCTAGGAATTTAGGGTGGTAGGGGTTTTTGAAAAACTTTACTATTTCCTACTTTTAATCCTCATTCTATTTGGCACAGCTGCTCCTGCAGGCCAGTACCTCCTGTACCTGTCAAAGCTGTTCTGAGCATTAACCATGAATTTTCCTCAGATGGAGGTCAGCCCTGTTTTGCAGACAGTTCCATATAAGCTGCTGTATTAGATTCCTCTGTATTTGGAGTGTTGCATTGGGTTTCACTCTTAGTTTCACATTGAATCCAATATAATTACTTTAAAATACAGTGTCAAAAATGTTAATGTCTCAAGAGTTGATCGACCACAAAGAGAGGCTAACTACTGCTTATTGCCATAGAATCATAGTATGATTTGGGTGGGAATGGACCCTAAAGCTCATCTCATTCCAACCCCCTGCCATGGGCTGGGACACCTTCCACTAGACGAGGTTGCTCCTAACCTTATCCAGCCTGGCCCTGATGGGGTACCCAAAACTCCTCTGGGCAACCCTCTCCTCACCCCTTTCTTTCTAGTGACTGATGTGTAATGGTCCATCTCCTGCCAGAGAGCTCAGCTGCAGCTTGATCTCTTTCTGCAGGCCATCAGCACATCAAAGCCCAGAGCAGACAGCATCGCGTGCTGCCGAGCATGGCTCAGTTCCTGCAGGAAGATGCCCCACACTGACTCAGACAGCAAGTGCCAGCCAGTCCTGCTCCCTCGGCACTTTTCCTATTCCCAAGCTTGCTCAGCACAAGGTCAGCTCTGTGTAAAACACAACCTCAGCTTTGAAGCTGGCTGGTTCTGGCATCCTACCATTGGATGCCAGCTTTGTCCCACAGCCAAAATTACTCAGTCTTTTCTCTCTGTAAAATTATTTCAGTCCACTAAATACATTGGCTTCTTTATGATTTGTTAAGTATATTTTATTTTCTCAAGGCAAGGCATTTTCTCAAGCCTAAAAACTCTTACTGTGATTTTTTTATATTTATTTTTCATATCTTCATTTTTCTATAATTTCTATGTTTTACTAGAGGGATGGGATGCATTTACATGGCACTGCCCTTTCTTCCCTCACATGTGTACCACACTGGCAAAAACCCCCATGGACAGCAATTTCTAACAGCAATAGGGCAGATAGAACATCAAGTCCAATCATTCCCCTACCCTACCACCACTAAACCATGTCCCTAAGTGCCACACCTACAGGTCTGTAAAATCCCTACAGGGATGATGTCTCCACCACTGCCCTGGGCAGCCTCTTCCAGGGCTTGACAACCTTTTTCATGAAGAAATTTTCCCTAACATCCAATCTAAACTTCCCCTGGTGCAACCAGCTATCGCCACACCTGGCACCGGTCCCTCCGCAGCTCGTCCTGGTGTCAGAGCTTCTCCTAAAAGCAATAGGGGGAATCTAAGTGCTCTCAAGCACATTGTGCTCTATGGGTTTATGTTTAAGATTAGCTGGACATGTCTGTGTATTTAATTTGTAATTATAATTTTGGCTTGGGAAAAATTACTCTGTCTTTACATGGAGCTATTGTAATCCTGAGACACAGATTGCTAATTATCAATATGTCTAACAGCATCTCTGTAATAGTCCTAAGGCAAAAATATCCCACTTTTGACAAGCACTATTTGCTGAAACAAATTCCATTTAATTAAGACGTGAAATCTGGACTGAAAGACAGCCTAGCTTGTCAACAATATTATCTGCAGCAGATAGTGCTAGAGGTTAAGTTTAGCATTAAGGCTAAATGATAAAGGCCAGGAGCTTTTGGAAAATTTTCTTAAGCTTCCCTGTATAACAAGGTTAAGTTGGCTCATTTTCTTGAGCAGTATTTTACTCTAGAAGTTCAAATCAATGTTGATGAAAATACTTGATTTGACAGCTTTGGAGGCTGAAATCCTCTGTACCCTAGAAACTCCTTTCACCAACACAGGCAGTTCTGTGTGCCCTGCCCCAAGGTCTGGAGAGCCATGAACCCCCACAGAGGTGTACATGGGAGCACAGGGGCTGTGTCAGCAGGACCATCACCACTCCTGAGTGATTCTCATAACAGGTTGGAGGTTAAAAAACCATCCCTCCGTGAACCACATCAGCAGAAATCATGGGCTTCATCCCAGGGATGTGGAGGTTGCTGTTCACCGCTCGTCAAGTGAGGCTCGTTAATGTGCGGGGGGGTTGTGTGCAAAGCCAGCAGCTCAAGGTCTGCAGCATCCCATATGGCAGTAAAATTATTCAAGGAGAAATTATGCAGATAGTCAACAAGTTCAAGCAGCAGTGAATTATGCTGAAAACATCAGCACAAGTAGAAGTAAATTTGTGTTAACAGTCAACGAGCACAGTTGACTTGTTTTCTCCTGTTTGAGGCCCTGGAGGCTCAGGGATATTGGGATGCTCTAACAAATGCCCTATAGCTATGGCTCTTACACTGGTCTAGGACAGCACTGGCAAGTTAGCAGGGAAAAAATGTCTGGGAGGAACAGTCAGCATGGAAAGGACACAACATTCATCCACTGGCAGCTCATCCACTAGTTTTCCAGACACAGCAGAGGGCAAGTGTAGGAGGAAAAGGGAAGCAGGGAAGGTGCTGGCTTTAGTGCAGTTACAGCTAAGGGGGGGATTGCTTCCAACAAACAGGGGACAGGGTTAGATTAGTTATTAGAAGGAAGTAACTACATGTGAGGGTAGCAAGGAACTTGTCATAGGTTGTCCAGCGAAACTGGGAATGCACCACCCCTGGAGGGACTGAAAACGCATGTAGATGTGGCACCTGGGGACATGGTTTAGTGGTGGTCTTGGCAGTGCTGGGTTAGTGGTTGGACTGGATGATCTCAGAGGTCTTTTTAACCTCTAAGATAACAATAAATGATTTGGTGATTCTAAGCACAGGTTTTAGAAACTATAACCTGGTTTGTGTCAAGCATCCTTAAAAACATCACCAAAGCAGGAGGGTGGCTGAAAAAGTCATCACACAACATCAGGCAATGATACAAAATCAGTTTGTGTTTATTTAAATCCTTGCAGCAATAAAATCAAACCCACTGGCTGTGGTTTCCAAGTGTTTCTTTGAGTCAGCCAAGCAAATCCCTGAATTATCATCTGCAGCAAACAGAAAACAGACACACTATTAAGGCAGGCTGTAAATATTACTGAAAAGCACACCTTGACCGATAAATCAGGGGCTGTGGTGGCAATGGTGTTAATCCAAACTGGCCCGTGAGAAAATGAGCATTATTGCTCACTAGGGGCAAATAATGTAATTGTAGTGTTGCAGGAGAGAGGCAGCAAATGGATGCTGGCTGGGTAGCACAATTTACCCATGAAACCCTTCAGATCATTGCCAAGAACCTCCCAGTCAATGGGTGGAATTGACAGATGGAAAGATTTACCCTTCTTTTCACACCTCCTTTGGATGGCTGGGATGGTCCAGAGCATGCTCTGAGTTTGCTGAAAACTCAGTGTCAAAAAAAGCTGTGGGTCAGCCAGCCCTGGGTCCAGGCTGCCAGTTCCCAGATCATCAATAAAGCGAATATAGCATCCTCAGGAGTTTGCAGTCCTTTCACCTCAGAAGGTTTTTGCTCAGTGAACCTTATGACTGGCTGGAGCTGTGTCTGGAGCTGGAAGCTGAAGGAGCACATGAGCTCTGGCACCAAGGGGGAAACGTGGGGTTCTGCACTGCATGAGGCATATGGGGGTCCCAAAAACACATCAGTCGCCAGGAAGGGTCTGTGTCTGTGTGTGACTGAAACCCAAAATGGTCCATAGGTACCCCAGGGCAGGCAAACTGGTTCCACTTCAGTAGAGTGAGTCTCACTAAAGTGATGCGATGTATAAACACATGAAAAGGAATAGGAAAGAGTAAGGAAGATTTAGTATAGAATTTACTGAATTTAATAGAATATACAGCGCTGTCAGCTCTAGTAATATTGGCATTTCAATTTATTAAAAGTCCAGACAAATTAGATGTTTGTATTCATTTAAAATAATTTCTCCTCTTTGACCTAGCCTAATTTATCATATTATGTTTTTCTGCAGTGCTTAGGTGAGTTGCTGTTTAAATGAACCCAAAATAATATAGGAGTAAAATATTAAGTAGTTGTCATTAACAACAAGGTCCATTAAAATCCAGGGCCACAGGTTCCATGCAGCTATTTTTGCCATGCCAAACACAAACTATTCTCCTACAAATGTAGGATTTGTGTTTCTTGCTGTATTAAAGCCAAAATTCCTTGTGAGAGTGTTTTCACAAATAACACATGAATTTTAACCATAGTCACTGCAAAGAAGCAAAGGGCAAATTTTGTGTCTCAATATATAATCCTTATTCAAATAATATTTACTCTTTTTTTTCTAATAAAAACCTCCCATGTTTCTGCCATTTTATATATACATTTTCAGATTTTCACGTGGTTTTTATGAGTAGCTACATTTTAGTTGTGAAAAGAAGCTGGATAATCAGCAAGCATCTACCCAAACATTCAAATATTCAATTCTGGAACTTTTTTATTGAGATTGACATACAGACATTGTTTATGTCAGCCCTGGGTCCAACACAGAGTGTTATGCACTCACTCAGAGTTACAGGTAACCCATGAGTAAGCTTCTCTCATAACTGCATTATTCATTTCTCCCTCATCAGAAATAGAAAGTGTCAGTGAGGGTTATATAAATTATATTTATCCAGCAGGCTTAACCAAAGATATAAGAATCTTGCTAAGGATATATTAATGTGGTTGTCAGATGGGGAGAGGAAGAAGGAGAAAATACAGGACTTCCCCAACATCTGGAACAAATCAGATACAGAATGGAATAAACTGGTAAAGACAATGCAAATATTAACTACAGCTAATATAACCTCAAAAGATCCATTCCAGGATGCTTCTCTGGTAGATTCCAGCAAAAGCCATTACTGTAGTTTAATAATAGCATAGATAGATAATAGATAATAGATAATAGATAGATAATAGATAGATAATGGATAATCAAGTGGGTCTCCAAAGATGATATGGGTTACCACCATTACATTTAGCAGGCACAACATGGCATGCAGCAAAAAATGTTCTTTATTTCTCCTACAGCACCAAAGTCTGTGGCAAGGCATTTCTGCTGTTTCAGCTCTTCCTTATTAAAAGATTTTATAGAAGACTTAATATAAATGTACACTTCTGCTGCTCCTGGCCATGGTTTCCCAGGTGCACAGGTTGACTCATAATGTCACAACTACCATCTGTTGACTGTCTGGGGTGTTCAGGGAGACCTTTCCATGTGGTCTGATTTGATTTCTGCCTGAAATCTACGCTCCTTCCTTTGGATGACATCCAGAAAACACCTGCAATTTTTCATTTTGAAATACTGTTTGCAGCTTGCTACATGCTGGCTGGAGAGCTGAGAGATCCTTGGGGAAATGAGTGACATCATCATGAGCCATTTGTCATAATGACTCAGAAAATTACAATATAAGATGTACATATTAGCATGACAATAGGAAGAGGGCTCACTTGTCCTCCCCATCAAGCAAGTGGAACTTTCTGCCCCAAACCAAGCCCCCTCTCACCCCACACTGATCATGGTTTGTGAAGTAACCCCAATGGTGGACCCAGCCTCCTTCATCCTAATTCAAGAGCCAGGAGCTGAGAGCAGGAGAAAGGTGGCACTTTTTTAGCTTGAAAGCAGAAAGGTCGGTTATGTGTGAAGAATTAGTTAAATATTAGTAAATAAACACAGTTTTAGCCATCAGCTAAGCCTACAAAGGCTGGACTCATCTTGGAGCATTCCTTTTCCTCTGTGCTGCCAAGTCTCTGCAGGGACCCAGCAGGAGATGGACCTTAAAGGGCACATCAGAGATGTCACAGCAAAGGGCTCTCCAGGGCCAGCTGGGCTTCTGGGAGCAGCAGGACTCTGCCAGGTGACAGGTGAGCAGGCAGAGGGACAGGGATGCACAGCAAAATATCTATAAATAAAAGCCACAGCCCAGTGGGCTCTCCCTGGTAAGGCTGTTGCAGCCCATCTCTAGATATGTCTATATGTGAGTACAAGTTTCTCCTCTTATTCAGTAGAAGCTCAGAGCTCAGAAAGGGACCTCTGCCATACTGCCTTGTAATATAATAATATATGTGTAATATCTGAAGATCAAGACCATTTCTCTATTAAATTAGATAACAAATAATTAGATAATTTTAATTTACTCTATGAATCTTCTAGAGAGTAAACTGCTTACAGGCAGCTAATGCAATAAACTTACTTTATAAACAGAGAGCAACATCTGTTACCATGAAGAGTCTGCAGCAGGCATTAGGATTCTGTGCGCACCCAGCCATAGTTAGAGTAAATGTATCATTAAGTTGGTATCCTTTCCTATTCAAAGCACACTTTTCAAGATTTATGTACTGCAGACAATGAGATAGCAGGAGAATCAACTTGTGCTCGACTCGTCTTGCATTCAGCCCCTGTCCCATGGCAAGATAACTATAATAAAAAAGGTTAGACAGAGCATGGAAGCTGGGTCACTTCTACATGTGGCAAAGGAAATACAACTCCAGCCCCACACCCATTCAAAGGAATGACAAAATGGAAGTTGTGCTGAAAGGGTAGCCTTAAGGACACAAAATCAAGCACTAAAAATCAAGCCTCTTCATCAGTCTTCCTCCCATACTCACTGCTGTCAGGGGTGCAATTACAGGGAACATCCCAGGATTGTCAGCAAAAACATGTCTTAATATGACTTCTAAAAATTCTTCAATATCTTAACTGAGTATGTGAGAAAAGTTTTTCCAAAGATTTGTAAACTCAATGAACTAGGAGTGACAGAATGGAATGCTCTTTGTAAAAAGATCTACTCTGCCATGGGTGTGACGTTACTATTCCAGATCCAAAGGGTGCTGTGAAAGATCAATTAATACATTTTCAGTTGGGAAAAAGAATATATTAAAGGGCACATGTCAATCCATGCACTTGATCTTTTTCAAAGTTATCATGACACTGCATCATGTCCAGAAGTGACCAGTGATTTCTTAGGTTCCCTCATGATCTGAATGAGGAAGAAACCTGGTTTTTTGTCAGATGGATGCCTTATTGCCATTGACAGAGCTTGCCTAGATTTCTAACAGAACTGGCAGCACAATATAAAAATAAAACCAAATCAGCCGAGCAATGCTATTGTGCATTTTAGCAGTAATAGAAAACCACATTGTCCCTTCAGGCAGATGAGCACAGCACTAAAGATATCGCCTGATGTCATTTATGTGAAAGTTGCATTTTTATTGTAAATTAATCTACCATGTCAGTCACACATGCAAACCCTGTCAATGGTCATCACACACACCAAGAAAATGAGCCTTCCTTGCTTCTTGATTTTGCAGTTGCTGACTTCTCCTGTTTAAGAGGAACTCAACAAGATAGGATTAATGGCAGGAGTTTGGTAATAATAGAGGGAAAGAGGGACAGCACCCAGCAGGAGCCCAGGGCCGCATCATCCATGTGTTTGCTGTGTGTGAAACTCCTGGAAGGTACCTGGCAGGTTAATTGGGAAGAAAGCATCTTGTACCTGAGCTTTCACTGCCATTGTGGGCTCTTACAATCCCCCTTTTCTTCTTTGTAGACACTGGGCCAAGTCCCAGTGAGGGTCGCTGAGTGCATGGATGATTTGTGTCAACACCTTCAACTTTGTGCCAATGTCTTCCCTCCAAGAAGATTAAAGGCTTTGGGAAGAATGAACTTGAACATTTGAAGCAAAGATAAATAAGTCAACACAGGAGCAACATCACCACCAGCAATGCAATAAAGCTCCCTCCTAAGATGTATGTGGTGGAAAAATCCAGCAGACACTTGATTTACCCTTCAGTACAGAACTTCTAGAGTTACCCTTCATGTTGAGCACCAGATAAGGTGCAATCCAAGCTCTTTGGCTGCTGGAAAGTGTCACCTGTGCTGTGTAAGGACACAGAGATCCTGACATGATGGATGGCCAAGAAACGACCATGGCAATGCTAGTACAAGGTCACTATGATTGCTATATACCAACATGGGAGCCCACTGCTTCTTAAAAACGCAGCACAAGGGCCTGCAATGGCTAAGGGACCAGGGAACAATGCACTGAAACCTTCAAAGTTGTAGCCCTAGTTATAGACCAGAGCCCATGGTCATATTTCAATGTTATACCTAGAAATTACCTATAAAAAGACTCTTTTTTTACCTCAGGAATATTATTCCATGCTAGACGAGATTAGTAAAAATTTCTAGAGTTTTCAGCATCAAGAAGGCAATCCCTGTGTATTTTCTCCCCTTTGCCTGGTGGATGGGAAGAGCCTGTGGTGTCCTGTATTCTGCGCCAGGTAGATACCCACAGAAGAAGATGGAGGAAATGTGCAAGATTCACTTTGACTCTGACTATGAGTTTTCAAAGTAAAATTTTGTTCACGTCTCAATGTGGAGCTCAAGGTCAGCATTTGTCGATGTGCTTTTTTTTAATCTCATTGTTCTCATCAGGCTATTTTTAATCTCATTGTTCTTAGAATCATAGAATTGTTTGGGTTGGAAGGGACCTTGAAGATCATCTCATTCCAACATCCCCACTGGGGACAGGAACACCTTTCACCAGACCAGGTTGCCCCAAGCCCCATCCAATCTGGTCTAGAGCACTTCCAGGCATGAGGCACCCACAGCTTCTCTGAGTGAAATACACCTCTTCCCCAGAAAACTGAACCAAGAAAATTCACAAAAAGCTTACAACTACAAACACTCTAAGGAGTGGCAGCCACCTCTGTTACTGAGTATGAGCCTTATGCACAGATGGTGAGCTCTTTGCCTGTGTGATACAAGAAGAGTCCCAGGGAGAGGGAACCTGAGTCATTTTGGGAGAAAATGTGCATCCACAGCCCTAAGCATAGGCCTGTCTGTACTGACATTGCACTTGAACTTGTCTGCCTATAGATTGTCCACATACTAACCCTGGAATCACAAAGCTCTGGCTGTGAAAACTGGTTTGAATATGAGGTTTCACATTCCAGATTTGGCTCCATTATCTGTGGTTGGATCAAGTGGTGTAGAAATACATGTAAAAGAACTGTTTCAAAAGAGCTTTTAGCCTCATGGGCCATCCAGAACAGTGCATATGATTCCTGTATGTGCAGAAAACCCTCTTTGAGCTGTGACACAAATTGCTCTGGGGTGGGGGGAAGGAGGGAGCAACTTAATATGCACTGAAAATTTGATAACTGGATTAGGCACAAGAAAGGATTTCCTGAGGGGGAAAGAATCCACATCTTCTCTACTGAGAAAGATTTCTAGACCAATCTCATTTATCATGCATTCATTTGTTGAGTAAATATTCATAATATATAAGTGCTAGTGTCACTTTAATATTCTGATTAGCATGGTACATCGTTTCATCTGTCTAGATAATGGTGAAAGTCATACTAATCGAAGTAATGTTGTGTGTCAAATGATACAGAGCTGATTTACTTAAAACTTGAATGTCTACTCCAATTAACTTCCAAAGTACATTGCACTGAAGTTCCTTTTTCTGTTTTGCTTTTTTTTTAATGAAATAGAATACATAAAAAGTATGAGTTGCAAAGCAAGTCCACCAAAGTTCTCTTATATTATCTCTCGACATATCCCCTGACCTTTAGCCAGCCATTTCCAAAGCAGAAAGAAGCCTGCAAAACTCCTAAGAGTTATCCCTTGCTCCTGTAATAAATTCATATCTATTTGCAAACACAAGCTCAGAGAGCTGCCTAGTTCAGACCTCAGGCTTTTCTGCACACTGCTCAATTCTTACAGCAAGCAGCCCTTCAAGAGAGAATGAAACTGTACAAGGAATAAAAGATGTGAGAGATATCAAGTTCACATGGTTGAGTGAAATCAGATCATTGTATCTAAATTGCTTTTTTAATGCTGCTGTGTGTGTTTATAATCCATCTTTACAAGGCACACAGAAAAGTACCACTCATGTGGGTTACCATTGAAAATCTGACCTTATTAACACCCACTCTATCTTGTCATTTGCACTAACACTACTAGAAGATATTGTACCAGCCACCCCAATATTATTGCACTTCAGAAGTGAATTTGAAAAGTAGTTTACATGACAATCAAACATCCATTTCAGGCCAAGTGAATGCAATGAATAATGAAATACAAGGAAACGTTAGCTGGCACTAACAGTAAAACACAGAATTGCTTTGGCCACATCAGTTTTAAATGAATTGAAATAGAACAAAATATTCAATGGTTGCACAGATAATACTTGAGAATAAATGGGGGGAAGCATGAAAGTCTGTAATCCCAGTTAATTTTATTTTTAAATAGCAAAATTACTATTTCAGGTGCCTGCACACTGCCTGTATCTCAAACCTATAAAAATTAACTGTAGGAACTGTAGGAAACCAGTCTCTGATTCAAAGCACTTCAGCCCAAGCTATAACCCCACACTCAAACCTAAACCTGTTCACACTCGTACCACATGAGCTGAGCACTTGTTCATATTTCAGTGATTTTTAAGGGGAATTTAGATACAGGCTTCAGCACTTTGCTGAATCAACTCTTAGCAGATCTTCTGGACTTCCAGTCTATAGTGTCAAATCCCAAGAGAAGGTTTATGCAGTATCTGAATGTCTAAGAAGGGATGAGGGGATTTGGTATCTGGATCCTGTGGGCTTATCTGGGAGCCACCACCACCCCCATGCCCACAGCCCCAGCCCTGGGTGCTCTGTTGCTGCCAGCCAGCTGCTCCTCAGCACTTAGTACCTCTTTAAATTCTTCTGTTGAGGCAGAGAATCCTGAGAATGAACAAGTAAATATTTAATCTACTGTCTGAGTTTTAACTGGTAGTTCTGGGAAGAGATATTGAATTTTTATTTCGAAAGATGCTTTGTGCTCTGAATATCAGAATGTGGTGCTCACACAGGGATGTTCAGAGAAGCAAAGTCCCCAGAAATACTCAAATTACCAACATTTCAACTGGGTTTTTAATGACTCTTGTCTGAACTGAGGGGACTTTTTCAGTATTCATGCAATGGACCAGTCAGGGAAGCTGCAACAGTACCTCTGTCTTTTCAAAGCCAGGAAAGAAGCTGATTTGCACCGTTCAGTCACCAAGAGCAATATCAAGTACAGTTTAATCAATAGTGGCTGACAGCAATGGCATAGCTGTGGTAATGCAGACTCAGGCACAGGCTCTGTCAGAGCGTCGGATATCGGCAGAGCCTCCCCTGGGCCGCGCTCCCACCGGCTCAGCCTCGGCCACACAAACCTTCCAAAGGACACACGAGAAGAGAATCAAGCCTGAACTTCCTTATTTTTAATTAAGTTAATTCCTTACGTTACTTTAATTGAGTGATTTGAATTTAATTTCCTGTTCAAGGGGGAGAAAGGATCAGGAGAAACAGATGTTGCCCCCTGCAGTCTGTAGAACAAAGAGAGCCATGAAAACTCATCTGTCCATCTGATGGCGTTTTTATTAAGCAACACAGATGCTGGGAAGGTAGAGAGAACTGAGGCAAAACGTTAACTTCTGCTTTGGGGTTTTTTTTCCCCATTCTGCTTTGTATTATCTAAAATAAGATGGAAAATTAGGTAGTAAACCTTCTTTCTCCTTCAGCCTTTGAATACACAGCAAACATCTGGTTTGTCTTTTTCTGACATGAGAGAGAAGTGCAACTAGGGACTTTTTGCAATAACACACTGATTTTTCTAAAGGATTCTAAAGCAGAAGTTTATTTATGTGCATCATCTGTAAAGGATTGATGTTTCTGTTTCTTGTAGAAGTTTGAAGTCGTAACAGCTAAAAAAGGTGCAGAAAAGATTTAATACAGAATGACATAAATGTAAGTTTTGACCATGCTATTTGAAAACTTGTCAAATGGTGTAGAATTGTGATGTATTCTCTGTGCATCCCTGTAGGGGTTGCAAATGCAAAAATTGCCTTGGGTTGCAAAGCAGAAGGAACAGGAATGCTTCTGCATGAGATGGGGCAGGGAGGGAAGAAAGAGGGGGGAAGCTCTTCAGATCAGTTTGATTTTAGCCATTTTGTCAGATTTGTCAAACACAATAACATTCAAAAGATGTAGAATTCTGCAGAAATATATAGAGGTTACATGGGGAATGGCCTCTTCTGAACATGAAAATCTATTAATCTATTTCTACAGCTCTCTGGCTGTGATCAAATGAGTTTAAGATGATACAAATGGTATTGTGGTAACTGTCCTTTGATTTCAAGTCTAGTCACTGTGTAATGAGGGCAGCTGAGAGCCTGAAGGCTAAGCCTAGAGGGACCATTGAGGGCTGATCCTGGAGCAGAGAAGCCTTGGCCATCATTTTGGGTCAGCTCTGTGTCACTCCCAGCTTTGCTCGGAGCTTCTCTGCTGCAATTTCTTCACTGACTCAGCCATGTCTGGTTTAGAGACTGCTGTCAGCAAATTTGGTTGAGACCCTCAAGATCACAAAATCATGGAATCACTTGGTTGGAAAAGAACTTTAGTATCATCAAGTCCAACCATTAATATCTCTTTACTGAACCATTTTCACTGAGAAATATTCAGACTACATTTGTTCAGCTGGAGGACATGTCAATCCTACACCTTGTCTATGTAAAGATCTTTTTATCTACTTGGATTTCACCAGCCTGAGAGCAGAGTGAGCTATACTTACCCCCAGCTCCAGGGGATCAGGGATGCTCAGACCCAGAGGTTTGCAGTCGATTTTCTGGTGAGAAAGAGGAGAATACACCTGGAGGAGCAGTCTGCAGGCATTAATGTGAAGGACAAAAGTCATAACCTTGCCCTGGGAAAGTGTGCAAGCATCACATTTTCAGGGAAGGGATTGTTCTGCTGGAAGAAAATGACACCGTTTTCTTCAATAAAAAATGTATTTCAAATTACTAAAATATGTGAACCATTCTCTTATATTCCACTAGCTCCAAACCATAAAAATTTATAGCTGAAGCCAACTCCATATCAAGCTGATGCTGGTAAAGGAGACTGGACCATGACTTGTTATGTAAATAAGCCTATAAAAGTCTTGAGATTTTACACGAAAATCAGATCTGCAACAACCATTCTGCCTTAGCTCTCTGGATTGTTTAATTTGTATGTACATGATTATGCAGCGTTATTATACAGAGAAGGCAGTTTACAAACCTTTAAGCGATCAATCAGTTAAATAAATAAAGCATCTCTGGTGATGCTGTGCTAACTCTTTAGGCAGTGCCTCGCCCTTCTGTCATTAACATAATCAGCTTGAATAATGTTTTCACAGCAATTACCACCAGTGGGTCAATGTCTGCTATTAGCAAACTTTCCTCCATGGATCATGAACATAATAAAGCATGACAGCCCCAGAAGACAGCGAGTGTCAGAAGACTTTCTCTAGTGTCTGTGCCAGGCTGCTGTAATGTGGCACATATAGGGACAATAGATTGCCAAGGATCACTCTGTGCAGCAACAATTCACAGTCTCAGTGGAAGTTTTCTTGTTTTAAGAAGTTCAGCAAGTGTTATAAATCTGTAAATTATATCAGACGTAAGAGGAAACCACACATAGAAAAGTGCTTTGGCACAAATAAAAGTTGTCCCTGCTCAGAAATGGCTTTTTCAATCTGGATTTTCTTTCCTCAAGTTGTTACCTCTTGGCATTAGGTCACATGGGGTAAAGCTGGCACCAACATTCAGGTTTTAAAGCAATTTATTGCAGAAGAAATGCCAGTAAAATGTTTTAGAAAAAGCAGCACTTGGTCACTAAACTTATTTAAAAGCAATGTGTGCTTTTATAATAATGCCCCAAGGTTATCTGGGGATTCTGGAGGTTAATTGCAATTGTTACTGCATTACTTTACAAAGTCAGATTTTTCATGCCTTGTATGCTATAAATCCTATAAAGTCAGGTTAGAGAACTCCACATATAACACATGCATCTTTCTAATTCAAATATAGGAAAGTGATCTACAGACACTCAACAGCTTCCAATAGCTGGAAAAAGCATATCATAGAATGGTGGAACTGATATTGCAGACTTCATGCCAGACCTCAGGGGCCATAAGGGCAAGTGTGGGAGCAGAATCCATCTGTCAGTCCCAATGAGCACTCCAGAGTTTTCACTGGTCCAGCACAAAGGTGTCAAAGCAATAGGGAGACTGGAAAATGTAATGCTGCAATATTTTCCATCGTGAATGAAATAGACAATTTTCTCATAAATGCATTTTGGGGTGTTTATTTTCTTATGCAAAAAATATGTGCAAATAAATCCATCCAGAGAAGTAAAAAACAAAAAATAAAAAGAGTTCCACAGGTATAGGTTACCCTTACATCCAGCCTAGTGGTTCAGATTCATGACTTGATGCTTTGCAAGAATTTCCTCGCTTCTTTCCAGCATCAGCCCTTGCAGAGTGAAGCCATCAGCTTCTCCAGGTTGGGAAAGGGATTTGGGGCTGTCAGTGGGTGAAGGACTGCAAGAGCCAGCTCAGCCTGCATAGTGGGCAATACTTCCTTAGTAGCAAGGTCATATTTCTTGAAACGTGATTTTACTGAATAAGCTGAGGAAACAAACAAACAAAAAAAAGACAAGCTCCTACAAGCACATAGGTAATATCTGAAGTCTTGATTTGAAAAGAGATTTTGCCGTATTTTTAAAATTCTTTTCTACTGCTATTTTGAAGTAACAACCATGCAAGTCTCATGTTTGCTAGTATAATATACAGTAAATTCTTGTATTTAGTCTGCAGAATTTAACATGATTGGTGTGATCAGGAATTTGAAAAAGCAAACCCCACCTCTGTCTCCTCTTTCTGGAAACATTTCAGCTATTCCCAGTTTCAATTATTTTCAATTCCACCAGTGTGATCAGTATGTTTAAAATTCATTCAGCCTTCTCATTTCAAATATTTCATGTGTGTGTCACACTAACAATCAACAAGAGTCCTGAATTTAACATCTGTTCCTAATAGCAAAGAGGTTTAATTTGAGCAATGAAAAAAAAAAAATATAACATAATTACTACGCATTCAATCACAATGAATAATGTGTTTGCTATCAGCATTCTGTTCTGTCAGCAAAAACCCTGGAGAGGCAGAGCAGCAGAAAAGGGGAACTGCTGGAAACTGGGGGGAAAACATCAAAATACTGCAATGGCAGCACGATGCTGTTGTGCCTTCCCTGTGGATCACCTCAGGAATCACAGGGGTCACTGCTGGGGGAGAACACTAGCCAGCTTGTGAGTGATGCTCTGCTGTCTTCATCTCTTCACACCATCCCTCTGCCCTGCTTGACTTCTGAAAGCAGGATGGATTTGTCACCACAGGTGGGTACAGTGGGTGATGCCATGCCCACCCTGGTTTGTGTGTTTCCCCCCCTACAACCATGTTTGAAAAGCCACTAATAAATATCCATTTTACAAACTTAAAATAGTATTTGTTTCAACTGGTTTGATTCCTGTTACTCAGGTTGAATACTAGGAAAAATTTAATCACAGAAACAATGGTTAAGCATTGGCACAGACTCCGCAGGGAAGTGGTGAAGTGGACTCACCATCCCTGGAAATGTTCAAACACTGAGTAGATGTGGCACATGCTCGCTCCTACAAACATTACTGATACCATGTTCACTGAAAACAAAAAAACAAACAAAAATTCAGTGCTTCCACCTCATTGGATTATACCCAGAAAAAAAAAATTACATATTTTATAAAAGCATCTTCAGAGGATTCACTATATATTGAAGAGGAAGAGAAAATTAGAGAAGAAAATTTCATAGAATTAAAGAATATTCTGAGTTGGAAGGGATCCACAAAGGTCATTAAGTCCAATTCTTAAGTGAACGGACTATATGGAGATTGAACCCACAACCTTGGTCATTTTATTACAAGGCTCTGTTTGGGACACCTTCCAAATTATTGCCATTCTACTGGTGTCAGATTGAAGCAGTGAGATGTCAGATTGATTTGGAGAAGTAGAAGTAACTACTTTTTTCCAAAATGTTGTTTCGATGAGTTTAACACAGGCATCTTTTGTTTATCCCTTAGAAATAAGGAAATGAGATCACATATTACTTTAATCATAAGAATTAGGGCTTAGGAGGTGACATGAGAGTGACTGGATTCTCTCTGGGACTGAACACATCTGGTAATTCTCACTCAATAAGCATCCATCTTTGATATTAATATAAAATTTTATATATTGGTATTAATGAACTAAATCCCCTGCAATGCTGTCTGTCATCAGTCAAGGCTGTCTCTGGCCCAGCTGTTTTCTCCAAGTATACCTGGAAATGGAGGCAGCCACCAATGTAGAGATACTGATATTTTTCCAGTACTGGTTGGACCTATATTTTAGCATATTCTCAGGCACAGGAGAAGAAACAGAAATAAAACAGCAACTATTTTGAAAAATTGTGATGTAAAAAATATATATGTACTTCTTCTCACCTCAGAAGTAGAAACGTACTTCACTACTCATAATTTTGGGCAATGCTCCATTTGGTTCATAATTTAGATGTATGATTTTGTACTTTGGATTTGCTCAGTTAGATGCACAACACAATTTTAATTATTTCAAAATGATTTAAATGGAATAATAAATCTAGTGTTTGATGTAACATGGCTGCCTGACCCAAAGAAATATGTGGGCAATTATCATGCTTCCCAAGTGGATTTTTTTGTTCCTCACATCAGTCATTAATTAGCAGCCACACTCCCAATGATCACTCAGAGTTATCACGATATTTTGCTGCATTGTTTCGGACAAGAACAAAATAATCCTCTTAATGAAAATAAATGTACAGATTTTTTTCTACTAGGCCAAAATGCAAATGTAGTTGATCTGGTAGTTATGAACTTAATAAACAGAAGTGACTTTATAAATACAAAGGTTAGGAACTTGCATACTTATTTTCTAAACAAGATCAAGCCTGGGCATAGGCAGTGTGGGCAGACTCAGGAGAGAGACCATCACATTCTCTTCCCAGTGGAAAACCAGGGTGCCCAGCCTGAGCTGCCCCACACTGCAGAGAGATATGCTGGGCTTATTTGTCAATAATTAATCAGTTATCTTTGAATTAATGTTATCTTTGAAAGTATCTCCAATTCCATTATCATTGCAGAACACTTAACAAGGTCATGACAAAGGGAGGTAAATGTAGACCAGTCTAGTAATTAAAGGGTCTAGCCATGAATGAGGACTTTTGCTTAGAAGAGGAAAGATCAGTGTACCTTAGGGCTGCTTTTAAAACTTTTCTGTATAATAATTCCTGTGTGATACACCACCATTCCAAATCCCATTTTCACACTGTAGTTCAACCTTCTAAGATACAATGTTAGGTAGCAATGTCCTCTTTAAAGGCCAACGACCTAAATTAATAATAACCAGCAGTAATAATGTTGATTTATCATCTCTGGAGCTACATTTTTCACGTGTGTCTTGTAAAACTTTGAGCAATCTCTTCCATCTGGACACCTTTAGTCTCGATGCCATTACCCAAGTGCAGGTTTCAGCTGCTCTCAGGGCTCTAATCCATGTTTTGTCTTTGACTGCTCAGGGAAAATTAAATAAAAAATAGGTTGCTGAGGCATGAAAAAGGATAAAGATAGCCAAGAAGAAGACATGAAACAAAAGCTCTTCCCCAAATCCTGCTTCAATTCATAAATCCTTGATTATATGTGGACAGGGTGACATAACCTCAAAAAAATTTCCCCAGAGTTTTATTGTATTTCAGATAAAAAAAAAATTCCTTCTCACTTTCCTTTTAGTCTAAATATTGCTTTTTTATTTACTGCATGTGCTTCTTAAAAAATAATACTGTTTTACCTGCATACTATGGCATTTTTCATTCTTAATTGCATTATATAAATTTGTGTGTAAACGCAAGAAGAAAGGGAAAGAGCTGCTCTGCACACAGCCCTTCCTCTTTATCCTGGGTTTCCTGGATGGTTAAGTTGAAAATGTTAGAAAGTGCATAATGAAAATAAATATACATTAGGCATTACCTTCAAATAACTGCCATATATGCATGAGTGTGTGTGTGTATGTAAATGTGTGTGTATAACACTCACACATACATATATATATGTGTGTGTATGTGTGTGTGTGTAAATGATAAGTTTACCTGTCTATATAGAAAGAATAATGTATAATAACTACAGTTTCTTTAGAGGAAAATTTTTCCAAATAATAACAAGCAAATCACTTACATAAAACTGGAGATATTATCTTCTGTGACAACTTGGAGCTGTTTGCAATGACACATAGGTGATTCCCTCTGGAGAACTGCACCACCAAAACCAGCACAGGCATTCCCAGTTTGGCTGCTTAACCCAGGGAAGAACTAACCAAGGGATATGAAAAAAGACATTATGACTAAGGTTGTTTCCCTGGAATTTCATAGGATGCCTTATCCCTGGAAGTGTCCAGCTTCAATTGGTCTTGGAGCAACCTGGTCTAGTGGAAGGTGTCCCTATCCATGGCAGGGTGACTGGAACAAGATAAGCTTGAAGTGCCTTCCAACCCAAACCATTCTGTGATTCTATTAATGATTATAAATATCCCCCAAAACAAATTCCCCCTAGTTCTTTTAGCTTTATTGCTTGTCTTCAAGGGTATAGAGCATGACTTAATTACAGCAGCAATTACCAGCTGTTTTAATGACAGTTTTAAAGACTTAGTGGCTGGAAATAAAAAGGTTGGTTTTTTTAACTATTGACCATGAGTTGGTTTTCTGAAGTTTCCTCTATGAAGCCGTCCCTGGCTGGTTGTGAGCTCCTGCTCCCTGTCCCCACTCAACCTGGTCCTTAAAACCAAGCTGCTGCCCCTGGCCCAATGCTGCCACTCCTGCAGAGGACATTATTGCCTCAGCACATGTTCCACATCTCCTTGCTATTCTACATCTTTTTTGAGTGCTTTCAGGTAGCAGCGAGTTGTGCTGATCTTCCTCTTATCAGCAGTCACCAGGACTTGGGATGGTAACTTTGAATTAGCACAATGAGTAATTCCACCAGTCCTTTGGAAGAGTTTTCAGCAATAGCTGCTGTATGAAATTATTCATTTCCCATTGCTGTCAGCAGTTCTTTTATTTACCATGATTTTTCTATCCTTTATTCCCAGCCTTGATATTGACCTTTAACTCACCGGTTCCGTTCTATCCTTTCCACAGTCCACAGAAATGCCCATTACTCTGCAGTGTGGGTGCTGTGTGACAGCAGGCAGCTTTGCTCTCACTCCCCAGCTCCTGGGCTTTAGGTCAAGTCTGATTTTTGCATGTCTGCATACACCAGAAGTACTGATCCATGGGAGCAGCTGATCATCCCTGCAAGACTGCAGGAAAATGCCCCCAGGGTGTAGAAGAGAGATTGGAAATATAGACATGCACAAAATCAGAGAATCATGGAATCTCCTGAGTTGGAAGGGATCCACAAGGATGGTTCAGTCAAGCTCCTGGTCCAGCACAGAACTCCAGGAAGCCCACCCTGTGCCTGAGAACATTGTCCAAGTGCTCCTTGCACTCTGTCAGGCTTGATGCTGTGACCACGGCCCTGGGGAGCCTGCGCCAGTTCCCCAGCTTCCCTCTGGGGGAAGAACGATTTCCTAATATCCAGCCTGAACCTTCCCTGACACAGCTTCATGCCACTGCCTCAGGAACATGACTGTCATATAGACAAAAATATAATCTTTACAATGGCAAATGCAAACTGGGGAACTCATCTTGGTCCAGTCCTGTCCCTCAGGGCATCCTGTCTCAGCTGGTGCAAGGGGCCCCGGTCAGAGAGACAATTCCAGCAGCACTGATTGTTGCAAGCAAACCCACATGTCCACACCATCATTTAAACGAGTTTATCAAACACATTCACATTCACTTCCCACCTTGTCTGTGCTCCATGATTGCACCAGTGCTTTATGGCTGCAAGATGTCACACCAGGGGGTGTGGGGATGACAAGCACCAGCACTCACCCCTGACTGCTCACCTCGCAGGTGGAAACATGGAAACAGAGGGCAGAGACCACAGCAGCTTTGGCTCCTCTCTCACGGTGACACATTTTGATGGGAATGTCTGATTCTTTAATTATTTCCTCATTATATATGATACAGCATCACTTGTGTACGAGCTGTTTCAACTAATGTGATTTTGCTATGGAGAATACAAGAGAAAGTGCATCATTAATGTGCTTGCCTTGAACAGCAATCAACACGATGAACACACCCCACATGACCAGGAAAAAACAAATTGAATCATTCCAGCAGCTTTTATTTATCCACTTTCCATCCAGGTGCACAGAAAACACATTTCATATTAAATCCCAGCTACATAGTGGCCATAAATTTGCACAAAGGTATTAAATTGTTTCTATTTATAAAATAATTTTCAATGAGATCATAGATTCCTGGCTTGGATTGACTGCAAATTCACCATACTGTGACTTGATTAAAATTCATTATGAAGGGAAGATGGCAGGAAGGCAGCCTGCATTTTCCAGGCAGAAAAAAAAGCATCCAGCTTGCCCTGCTGAATGTCCTTTGAGCAGAGTCGTTGCTTTAGCAGACAACTGCATCTTTGCTGCATGCTCAGATAAGCCCAGCTCCAGAATGCCACATTTCCCACTGCCATTTCCATTTAAAATTCCTGTTTCATATGTTTTTCTGAGACCAGCTACTTGCAATCTGGATCTTAATGCAAATATTTAATGCTTAAGACAGAACCAGCAACAGCTAGCTCAAGAATTGATAAAGCATTAGGAAGCCTTTTATCTTCCTAAGTTACCATTTCACATTTGATTCAGCACAGTAAGTATTGGCACGTGGGCCCCTGTCTGTGTCCTCATTAATGAAAATACGGACAACAAGAGCAAACAGCTGAAATAAAAGTCACACAAAAATGCAATTTCAGCCACAGATGACTGTGATCACCAGGGACAGCTGAGCTGAAGGTGATGGCTGCAGTGACCTCCCAGCTTGCCCAGGGACCAGTGGGACATGGGGAAGTGGGACTGGGTAGAAAAGCACAGTAGTAGCACCACCACCAAATATATTTGATTTTTTTGTGTGTGTATATACTTTATATGGGTATCTATATAAGCTATCTGTATATACAGATCAGATCAGATCCAGGATTTCCCTTCCTTATACAAGATCAGAGTGTCCAGGCCTCAGTGACCCACAGGAGGACACACAGACCCAGTATTGCCCTATATTCTCTCCATCTGATATTCAGATATTTACCTTAAAACCAAAGCATGTTCATGAACCCTTTCCCAAGTGTTTGTATCCTTCTGTTGTGATCGTGGGCATTCCTTGTTGCCATATGGATAATGAATCTTCCTGGAATCTATAAAGATAGTAATTCAAATTTATCAGAATTTCAGGAGGATATTCTTGTGCTGTATTTTATATTTCACCCTTCCTTGCAGAGTTAATGGCAAAATGCCCTTAATGTCCCTTTATAGGGATAACCAGAGATATGTACCATAGCAAATCTACCTCTAATAAAATGAAATGTTTGAATTGAATTAAATGAGATTCTGTTGATATCTTTTGCTGGAAAATCAACCTCTTTATTCTTAAATTGACCTATCCTTTAGTCTCTGAACACCTAATTGTTAATTCCCCAGTGTCTGCTAATAGGTTTGAAACCAAAGGAACATGAATGGTAATTGGAATTGTTTAAATTCCTTCACATTGATTTTTTTTTTAATGTCCTTACTGGCTTCTTGACCTTGCTGTGCCAATACACTCTGTGTGTGTGTGTGTGTGTGCTCTGAAGATACCTGCACACACACATGTGCAGTGGGATTTGTACCCATAAATACATGAGACCCAGCTTGGAAATGGCAAAATCATGATATTCATTCAGCCAGTTCTACATTCCTGTTTGGTGAATTCTCTGGTCTGTTAAAATAATGTCTAAATATTGTGTTTTCTTGGGATTCAACACTTAAAAACCTGGCAGACTCTAATTTTTACAGGCCCGCGTGTGACTGTAGCATGACAGAGGCTGTGTTACTGGAGATGGGGAGCTGAGCCACTTGTGCTTATTCTGAGGGTATGATTTGGGGTTGGTAGAATCTATAACAAGCACCCAGTGCTGTACTTTAACTTCTTATATTTTAACCCCTAGTGCCAAAAGGTCACTTGCTTCCAAGTTGCTTCCACTAGCTCCAACAAGGAGCAATATCTTTGCCAGAGTTACTATCCCTCTCCTTTGACCCAATCAGATCTTGCTAAATAAATCATTAAAAAAATTACTTTAACATTCCAGTCATACCCATCTCCTCATCTGGTCTCAGTTATGCCATCCAGGTGGAATTTATGCTCAATGTAATAAATCCAGAGAGTTTCCTTCCTTAATTAATTCGCTGCCTGATATTTTAGTTTGGTGTTAATTCTGTGTCTTAGGTTGCAGTGCAAGATGTAACCAGATGTATTCTATCACCATCTGTTGAAACCAAGTGGGGCAGTGTTCTTTATCTCTTCCATGACACATCCCTCATAACTCCAGGGGGGATATCCTCTGTTGAAGGGCCAGCTGTAAAAACCAGGTGGGGTAGTTTTCTTTATCTTTTCCATGACCCATCCTCTGCCCAGGGGATATCTTATGTTAATGGGCCATTGAGTCTAACTGCATGACTGATAAAATTACATCATCCCATTGTGAGATGCTCCGCCCAGGGGGAGGAGCCAAGCATTCCTACCTGGGTATAACCTGAGCCTTGGAACAGAACAAGCAGCCTTTTTCCACTGGATTCCCAGGCAAAGACCAGACACATCTACACCAGCACTGGATCTTCAGAAGAAAACTACACCCTTCTACAGGATCACAGCTTCAACAGAACCACATCTGTCACTCAGAAGGACTGCAGTCACCATTTGCTTGGACTGCTACCAAGACCCTGACCAACAGGATGTCAAGTTGTATTCTGACTCTGCCAGTGGGGGTGTTTTTTTGTACTACTGTTTTTGTTTTAATTTTCTAGTAAAGAACTCTTATTCCTATTCCCATATCTTTGCCTGAGAGCCCCTTAATTCCAAAATTATAATAATTTGGAGGGAGGGATTTACATTTTCCATTTCAAGGGAGGTTCCTGCCTTCCTTAGCAGACACCTGTCTTTCCAAACCAAGACATTCTGCTTCCTCTTTAAATGCTGCTGTTTTGTCATTGGGAGGTGACCACAGGGCCAGTAATAAACAAGCCTGAAACTACAGATGCAGTTTCTTCTCCCTTTCCAATACTTGATGTGTTGCCTCCAAGACAGAGCTTCCAGTCTATTCTCTCTTCTGTTCATTTCCTGCAGAGCACATTTTAATTCAGATTTTAAATAGGTAGCTCTTCACAGAAAGAGGGAAACCATGTATTACAAAGGTTCCCAGCAACACTGGTACTTCTCAGACCTCTCAGACAAGAACAGTGGGTTTATCTCTGCACAGTGGTGCATGAGAAATATTTCTCTGCTCAAATGAAGAGATACAGCTGAAAACCAAAAGATATAAAAAAAGTAGCTCTTCTAACACCCAGTGAGATAATGACAGTGTCATTCATGCTCACAGATATATTGGAAGGATTTGAAAAAATCCCACAATTTGTCTCTTCTTCTGACAAACAGGATGCTCATCGTCAGTTGCAGCTGTGGGTAGTGCCATGGCTGTGGATCCAGACCTCAGCACCATGTGCAGAGGGCCAGTTACCCCAATGTGATATTGCACCTTCAGAGTGGAAACAGCTTCTCTCTATTTCCTGCTGTAGAGACCAATCAGCTGCAAAAACCTTAGTTGTTCCATATTGTTCATCTTGGTGATAATTTCCAGAAAGCCTTAAGAAAAAGCACTCCTGTGCTTTCTGAGCATTATCCTCCACATACACAAAGATACACTACAGATCTTTCCAGCCATGGCTCCAGCCATGAATCCAGTATTAACTGAAGGTTCAAGCAACCCCTGTTTTAAATCCCTCTTTTTTTAACACTGATTTTAGCAGTCACTAAGTCACTGTGCAGTCTGACGAAACACACTACACATCACTGAAGCAAAACAGGACGGGACAAGTCAGCTCCCTACAACCAGGATTCATGAGGCAGGTGGATGGATGTCCTAGGGTCACTATATGATGCTTGTATCCCCAGTGATGTGTTCTGTTTATGGTGGATATTAAGTTCTGCACCCTTAAGACTGGTTCTGAGAGTGAAAAGGGGGGAAAAAAGCACATAGTTTGTTTTCAGAGAAAACTACACTTGCTGCCCCACATTCTCTCTCAGGGACTGTGTTATTTGCAGCAGGGACAGCAGGAGAGAGCTCCCCTTTGCATTTAGTTAGTTTGTAGTTAGCTGAGGCAGAGAAGTTCCCTGGACCGTGGCTTTTCTCTTTCCTGGAACTGACCAGCCTGCTCTGGCCTGAAAACCCAGAACACCAGGAGCTCATCCCAGAACTGAGGGGCTGATGGGAGACTGAGCGAGCTGAGCTGCTCCCACAAAAGGACTTTCTGAATTTGCCGTCTCTTCACAACAGCAAGAGGTTTTATTGTTTAATATTATTCATTTTTTATGCTTGTGAATACTTTGATTGTCAAATAAACAGTGTTTTCCCCCTTTTCTCCAAGGAAATGTTTTCCCAAACCATCTGGGGGAGGGGCCACTTGAATCTGCTTTCTAGAGGGACCCCTTGGAAAGCTTCCTCACAAACTTGCCGGAAACCAGGACATACATCCGCTCTATAGACCCTTTTAAGGATAAAATCTTGATCCCCACTGGTTTTAACTAAAAATACTGTGAGTGGGTCTCCTGCATCATATTGAATTAGTTCTTGCAGGTCTACTGCCAAAGCCTTTCTGTAATCAAACAAGGTTTAAAGTAACCAAATTAGTGTCTCCATCACTGGAAGGATTTATTGAAAATAGGAACATTTTTATGCACTCAGATTTGTCTCACTCAAGGCTTGCTGGATAATTTTTATCAGATGATCATCAGGCAGTAATATTTGGACGCTCTGATGCTACTGAAATAAAGACATCACAAAAAGCACATTGTACGATTTTTATCTTAAGAAAATCTAATGCAGTATGACACTTCAAATTTTAGTTATGTGGTCTTACATCATAAAGAACAGTAGGCATTTTGCTCTGCATAGCAGAAGCAATCTTCCAGGTACAACCTTCCCCAGTTGCACTTCACTCTTACCTGTTTAAATATAGCGTTATAAGACAAATATTATTAGCACAAAGAGCTTTAAAATCTTGAAAGTTTAGACTCTTGAGGGATACAGCAGCCCCTAAAGACACTAAGCATCACCAGGATGAAAAGCAGAACAGACCTTCCCTGCCGTGTCAACAAGTAATTTAAATCCTTGTTGAAAATCTGCACGATTACATTATGAGGGAAAGTATCTGAGGAAGTAAATACTCTCTGATTTCCCTTGGTACAAGGGCACACTGCTTGTGAGTTGCTGAGACATTTCAAAATCACTTTGCAATTCAGGCAGGGGCTGATGAACAGCCCATGACATGTAATGAGGGGGAAAAAAATCACCAATTTGAGAGCTGGAAAACCTTCTGGTGGGAAAATCGGCTTTTCCTGTTACCTTACAAATGATCCCTCACAATGAGAGAGTTAAAGAAGATGGCCCAGGACACACATCAAGCTCGTGGCAATGCCCTTCTGTTGCTGTATCTATATCAAACAAAAAATATTAAAGTAACGATTCCCTGCACTCCAGGGAGGAACACTCCATCTCACTTTACTTGGAAAGAGAAATCTTCTCTTATTTCATAGCTCAATTATAGAGAGTGGTCAGAGAGACATTGGTGAGAAGGACAGAGGGAAAGGAAGGGAAAAGGAAAGGTCACAGTGTTCATGAGATGGTACTGAAGAGATTTTCCAGATGGGTATTTTGTCACAGACCTTCTTTCCTGCTCATAATGAGAGAAAATAAAGTTGTGGCTGACCAGTTAATATTGCTGGGGCAGGGATACTGTTACAGAAATAAAATCTGGTCAATCAGAAAAACCCCCAAAAAACCTAACCTGATGGCCAACTAAAACCTAATACCTACTGGTATTGTCAAAACCAGCTATTAGAGGTAAAAAGGAATGGAGATTTATGTTGTTAACCACTTTGCTAACTGCCCTTTACTCCTCTACAGTGGGGTAGCAATAATGCTCCTTGCAAAAGTCACATGGAAGCAGCTAACCTTACTTGAATCATCATTTTTTGTGTGTTAGCCGCCCTTAATAAAAGAGAATTAAATTAAATTAAATTAAATACAAACTTCTAACACAGCAGGATAAGAATCAATTTTGCTTTAAAATGATTACACAAACCTGGAGCTGAGCTTACATAAGCAAAACTATTACCAAGTTTTGCCCTTTTCCTTCTCAGCCCCACCCCCTGTGAGGACTCCCTCCCACTCACAGTCCCATGGCTGGGCCAGGTGATGGTCCCTGGGGTGCCTGGGGTGCCCAGAGTACCAGGGACAGCCACAGACCTGCCCAGGAAACTTGGAAGCCTTCATGCAAAGACATTTCTGAAGCCAAACATATGCAACAAATTTTGCTTCCAAGGGTTATTGTCAATCAAGGAATGAGGGGCTACCAGGAGCCCAGCACATCCCTTCTGCACACAAAGAAATATCTTGACATGAAACAGCCACAAGAAAATCTATACAGATTTGAGAAATTATTTCAAGCTTTTAAATGCAACTTTTTTGGTAGATAATTCACACACATTAAGTAAGATGGGATTTGTCAAACAAATTGTGCAGTCAACAGAAGCTGCTGAAGAGCTTCCATAGGTTACCAAGCTGTTTTTAGGCTCGGGATGCCTTATGAATATTTCCTTAAGCTGCCAGCTTTCCAAGCAGCTGTCCTAGAGCATCTTCCCACTAGATGAGAGATGAAATTACACAGCATTTTTAGATAATAAGAGTTGGGATCATTTATATAAAACAAACAAGACAAATATTTAAGCAAATAAACAGTCTATGGCTTTATGAAGAGATGCTGACTGCATAATGAATTCTTACACTGCAAATCCCTGCATGGTGTCAGCCAATATTTTCAGAGTGTGACATTTTTAAAAAGAGGAGAAAAAGTACTGGGGGCAAGGCTGAAATTGTCTTTCATGATGTCAGTGCCTTGGCACTGCAAGCAGCCAAGATGACTTGATGGGTAGCTGGGTAGGCTCCGACCCTGTTCCTCAGCATTGTCCAGGCACCTACAGCCCACATTGCTCACCAGAAGGGAAAGGCTTCCCACATCCTGAAGAGCTCAGATGCTGAAACACACCAAGAATTACAGCTTCAGTACCTCCTCTCCCTATCTTTCACTTTCTCATCCTCCTGAAATAATGAGATTAATGACTTTGAAAAGTCTGCCCAAGCACTCTCCTCTAAAAATCCCACTTGAAGACTCTCCTTTTCCTCAGCTACTTCCACATGACCCAGTCGCTGGGACAGTAAGCCCCATTTTGATCTGAAATTCTTCATATTAATAATGCCATACGTTAGATTTGACAGCCTCTAACTGATTCTCTGACTTCTGTGGGGCAAAAACTTCTGGCAGTGTTATCGGCTTTTCCTTTTTGATTAACTGCTCTGACTGGCAGTGAAATCCCCAGCAGAAGTGGATGCTCCTGGGGGAATTTTTCAAAGGTTAGATCCTCTCATGCTGATGCAACGTTTTTGTCATTATTCCAGAAGACAGATTAATCACTTAGGCCTATATCCTCATCACAGTAGGGGGAAGAAAAGTCAGTCAGGTGCTTAAAAAAGGTTTCAGCATTTAAATGCATTTCACAAATTTAGTCCCTGGTAATCAAGCACTGGAAGAGGGAGAACAGTGAAGGGGGAAAATGAGACGAAGGAATAGACATTCATTACAAGACCAAAGAGAATGAAGCAATATGACATCAGGAATGGAAAACCTCACTGGTGAGAGGCAGGAGACTAGTTTTTTCTTAAGAAGGAGGTAGAGACTAGGACAGAGTACTGACCCTTGAAGTGCAGTAAAAAAGTCATAATTCACAGCCCTTGAGGACACTGAAGCTAAAGCCTAAGTCACTCACAGATGGGTTCTATATGTTATACTTCCAAACAGGTCCATAACTTCTCTGAAACACATAATTCTGTGCTGTATTCCTATTGCCAGTGTAACACACCGGTCAGGAAAGATATTCAAAGTGTCCAGTAACCTTGAATTTTCTCCATGTCTTCACTCTATGCTTGAGGCTGACATCTGTCACGTGTAGTGAAACCTCATTGATTCAAACCTCATTGACATCCCTCAGATGGACAGGGAGGGAACAGGTATCTTGGAACAGATTCTATTTGCCAAACATATCTCTCCACCCTAGGTTATAGTGTCCAAAAGGTGTTTGTCCTTCTTACCTCCTGCTGTCATAGAGAAACCTGTCCTTTCCCCCTCTCCCTGCTCCACAAGACCAGATGGGGGAGTCCACCTCCTTTCTCCAGTTCCCTTCCAACCCAGCTATGGGTCATGCTCAAGATCTGCTGTGCAGAGCAGCCCCAGCCCCTTTGGCTCTTTAAGGGCAGCCTGCTCCCCTAACAAGTTTATCTTTCATCATACTGAATGATGTCGGCTCAGAAACTGTACAAAAAGATGTATTTTGGCAGGTAAAGTATATTTCCTTGTTGCTGAATCATGTGGAGTTCATCTGTTCAAATCAGCACCCAGATTGTTTACATCCCTGAGACAGAGTCCTTTTCATCATGAAGTCAATATGAGGTCTGATTATTATGGTCCAATGACTCAGCTCTCCAGGCAAGTTGGCCGTCAATCACTGGAAAACCCTGATGTTACTTCAGGCCTCCACGTGGATTCCAGATGAATGAGCAGAGCTGCTCTCACAGGGCTTGCAGGCTGCACTGGTTCAAGGCCATGTACAATTCCCTAGATACCATTGCTTTATCCACCCCTATTCTCAGTTTTGTTGCACGGCTCTTAGCTCAAATTACATCTGGCTGAAAAAACATATTCCAGATCATGCACAAAAATGCTCAAGGCAGCATCCTGTAATATGCTAAACTGCAGAATCATTAAGGTTGGAGAAGACCTTCATGATCATCAAGTCCAACCTTTGACCTGACACTCCCATGTCCAGCAAACCATACTGCAAAGTGTCCCATCTACTGGTTTTTTGAACACTAGAATAAAGAGAAAGAGAGAGAGAAAGAGAGAGAGAGAAAGAGAGGGAAGGAGGCAAGGAAGGAGGCAAGGAAGGAGGGAAGGCAGGAAGGCAGGAAGGAAGGAAGGCAGGAAGGAAAGCAGGAAGGCAGGAAGGAAGGAAGGAAGGAAGGAACGGAGGAAGGAAGGGAGGAAGGCAGGAAGGGAGGAAGGGAGAAAGGGAGGAAGGAAGAAAGAGAAAGAGAGAAAGAGAGAAAGAGAGAAAGAGAGAAAGAGGAAAAAAGAAAGAGAGAAAGAAAGAGAGAAAGAGAGAAAGAAAGAGAGAAAGAGAGAAAGAGAGAAAGAGAGAGAGAAAGAGAGAAAGAGAGAAAAAGAAATTCTCTGTAATGACACAGCCCAGAATGGCATTGCTGAGGAGGGAACTGTTCTCACATACGTATGAAGACACAGAAGTGTAGTTGCCTTTGTAAAGTAACTAAAATCACAAGAAAAATGTTGGGACTTTGCTTAAATTCCAGTCTTTTAATTCCATCACATTCAAAGCTGACATGATTTGTCTTCTTTCCAGACATTAAAGCAGTAGCCAGCAATTTAAACCAAATCATTCAGTACTTGTCAGATTAGTGTAAATCCTTTTCTAACATGCAGGACAGAACAAGTTTAAAATTTAAAAAAGAAAAAAAAAAAAAGGGAGGTTGTACAAAGCTGCACTTAGAGATTATATTTAGTGTTTAAAGGCCTGATACAGCCTCTAATGAAATGTTCTTAATAACTTCATTAGATGTTTCATCATACTCTTGAACTACAGCAAGACTGCAAAAATGAACACAAAAGAGAAGCTCAGCTGTCTCTTGATGACTGCTCAGAACATGCTGCCTGGCATATTATGGGAAAGTGTGCATTTTAGGGGAATTGATAAATCTTTTCAATTTATAGATTATATCCTAAAAAGAAGAATTTATCACATTCAATTGCAAATCAAAATCTTAGTACCTTTTCATCCAAAGAAATGAGAAAATGCATTTGCTCTTTATTCTGAAAATCTCCTTATTTCAGGAGACTACTTTTTAAGTGCTGCTGTACATTTGTCATGGTGAAGGCATTTCTTTTTCAGCTTCCCAAGTATATGCTCTTCTGGAGAAAAGCCTCTCCTATTGTCCTGGATATTTTGTACTGGGTACGAGGGGAAATGCATTTCCACTGTTCCCTGAGGAACTGAAAGCATTTTATTTCAATAGTTAATCCTTTCCCTTCCTAAAGAACACTTTGTCCCTGTACAGACTCTCACTATAATATGCAGAATTTAGAGAGCAGAATCTGTCCATCACCATGGTGAGAAAATTTCAAGCCAAGAGTTACCCTTTATACAATGACACTTAAGAGATTTAATCGTAAAACAAAGCCAAGTATTCAGACTAACTAATAATTTATTTGCTTAAAAATGTTCAAGAGAAAATGTTGAATTTATTCTTGACATTCCCCCCATAGATAATAGCTCATGTAAACATGGCATGCATAGTCAATGTTCAAGCCTTAATATTTGGACTGTGAGTTAGTTACATAAATCATACAATATTACTGCTTTTCCTTTATGACATATGTAACTAAGCAACAAATCAACAAATCATGAATTCAGATTCTAAATGTATTACATTCTGCCCTTTTCACAGGGATAAGTGATACAGAGATCTCAGTTCAGCAGGAAGTGATGGGTCATGCTGTCCTGAAGGCAGAGAATCAGAGAAAATTGTCAGCTCAAAATCCAAGTGATGCTGCCTGATCTGGATTAGAATTTACATAATGAGCATTATTGTCCTGGCAAGGTTCAATTTCTCTCTTATTCAAAAAAATGTATTCAAAATACCAAGAATAGAGTCCAACATGAATTTTGATGAAGATGCAGAATGATCTACTTGACCATGGCTAACACTCATTGCTGGTTGTAAATTAGCAGAACATCTAAAGAATTTGTAATAATTGCTGTAGTTAGCTGTGATCAAAATGGGATGTGGTAACACAAAGAGCTGGAAAAGCAGGGCAAAACTATGAGGTCTCTTCAAAAGGACTAGAAGAGGCATTTGTCATTTAAAACAAAAATTGAAGACTTCTAAGAGAAAAAATGGCAGAATAACCTTAGAGTAAGAGGTATTAAGGTACTAAAGGGAGTAACCTTTAAAGCCTGCCTACAAAACAGATCCCTGATGTCCTGAATCATAATAGAAGAGAGAAGGAAGCATTGAAATACATGAACATCACCCCAGAAATTTCCCAGAGATGAGGGGGAGAGAGATGGAGGGGAGAGCAGAAGTTTCTTGCTAAACTATTCATTTCTGAACTTCTAAGTAGCATGGAGTGCAAGAGGAAAGGAGAAAAGGATGATAGGAGGGGAAATAAATCTCTTCCTTTAAATACATTTAGTGGTGTAGTGATAGGGGTAGGATTACACTCAATTTTATCTGAATGGATAACACAGGCCAGGATATTATCTGTAGTTTTCTTAAAATCTCCTCTGAAATATGGCTTTAACATTTCTTTCTGAAACAGCAGTTTGCTCCCTAGCTGTGCCATTCCCCACAACACTCCACTGCTCAGGTTAACCCTCAGGAAAATGGGCCTCATGGTGCAGCACAGAAAAAAAGGTAGTTTAATCCCAGGGAGAAACTGAACTAGTGAATAGGGTGGCAGGAGTCCTGAGCCAGTAAATTTGGGGAAAATTACATGAACCAATTGTGCAAAACTACAGGGATCCACCAGTAACACACAGAAGCTGCAGCTGTTGTTGACCAGAGAGAAGAGACAGAGGGGATTGCAGGAAGACCTACCTAAAAAAAATCAGCTATTTACTTTCACCTACTTTTGTGCAGTCCTTGTGAAACTGAGAAACCATTCACTGATTTGCAATAGCAGGTTATAAGTGTAATCTTGCAAATCAGCACACCTCAAGTTGTCTAGCCCAGACAGCTTACAACTCCTGGTTGCTCCAGCTTGCTGTCCTGGTCTGAAATCCACGACACCCACCCTCACAGGGATGCAAAAATGGGTGACCCAGTGACAATTTTGAGCTGTTTGATTTGAATTTGCCACACATTCACTTCTGTGGATGCCCCATGGCAGGATTACACCTCCAGAATCTCTCATCTTGCTTCATGTTCACGTCTTCTGAAGCTGCTGCCCAGATGCTGGACTGAGACTGTTTTATGCAATATAGTAACATATTGCCAAACATGGGATAGAGAAATAGCTGAAGATTAGTTCTATTTTTCTGGCAAACTTCCTACTGGTGCTTAATTAACAATATTATAACAGTTAATCACTTGGTGGCTCCTACCTCCACTTGCTTTCTCAGTGACACCAGGGCATGCGACAGGGGTGAGTGGCTGTGCCGTGTCTGCCTGCAATAATCTGTCACTTCATGAAGGGCTGTAGTGCCATTAACTGGGTTAATTGGGTTCAGAATTGTTGCCAATCTAGACATCTGTGCTCAGCTGCTGACACTTAAGAAGAAAAAAAGAAGCTGAATGCAAGTTCCTTGGAATCCTGAGGATGAGAAACTTGCCCCCAGACAGCTTTTACATCCCAAAGGATTCCTGGAGAGAAAGAGGGTGCGGAAGAGATGGCCCTCCTTTCTGGGAAGATGTTCCTGATTTCAGAAGTTATCTCCAGAAACACAGATTCCAGAATGTGAACCCTTAATTTCTTGCAACAGATGTGGGAAAAATTGTAGTTAAATAAGACTAGAAATGTAAATGTGGTTTGGCAAAGGGGAAATGCCAAGGGAATTATTTTAGCCAGCAAAACATTTCTTTTCAAGTAATCTTCAATACTAGAGATGCCTCAATTCTTTTGTAGTGCCTTCTCAGAAAAAAGAAATGCTGGGAAGAAGTTGTTATTGCTTTCTGGCTTGGAGAGGAAGAAATGCTATCACCTTCTTCCCAGAGGAAGCAGGCATAGGCTGAGGAAGATTTAATGGCTGTGGGTAACAGAAGAGTTACAGGTGAATGGTAATTTAACATCATGAATGCATTGAATTAGACAGCATTTTCTGAAAACTCACAACTGAAAAGATTTTTATGAGTCAAATTGAGAGGTTTGGGCTTTTTCTTTCCCTGTAGCTAAAATTTAATGTTCTCTGTGATTGAGAAATTGTGTTACAATCTAGATGAGGATTTTGTTTGGAGGTTTTTATGTACTCTAGAGAATGACACAGTTGTTTCATGGGGTTAGTGATTTAAGTGATATGAGCAGGTTGGTTGTCAATATCAGCAGAAGCTAAAGCAGAGCAGCATTTGCTAACTGCAGAAATGTCAGATGATATAGTCAGCCAGAGCAGCCTATTAAATGTATAATAAGCTCAGGAAACTTACAAAAGGAATCAAAATTCTGTAATACAGGGAAGCAAAGTTCCCAAGTACCTGCACGCTCCTATAGGACTCTGAGATGACATGAAATTGTTATAAAATATTTAGTGAACAAATTTCTAATTGAACACATGGATAGAGAAAAAAGAATTTAGGGCAGTGTGGTGTTCTGAGAAGAATTTCAAAGTTTGGCTTAGCCATGCCAATCATTGTGGCGCTGCCAACTCCCTGGTGTTGGAATCAGATTCTTGTCTTTCACTGCAGACCATGTTTTCCAGTCACTGAAGTATCATCATTTGAATCTTTACATTGCTTCTGGAGATTTTTGGGGGGTTTTGTTATCTCTTATACTTAAATCCTTGCAGCATCAAAATATTACCATTTTAATCAGACCCTGCTTCGATTTCAGACACAATCCTCCTGACTTTGCCCTGCAGACCTTTCTCTCTGCATCTGCTCTCACAGAGAAATCTGAGTCTCCATGCCTCCAGCTTTTGTCTTTCATTTGATGGGTTGCTACCAGTCTGCAATGTAAAATAATAATGATTTTGGCAATTCTTAAGCTATGTATTTCTACAAAATACATATGTTCACCTGCAACATCTTCCTACAAATACACTTCTTCCAGCAGAGTCAGACTTTGCCTGGATGGTATTTACATGGTGCATCCCCAGAGAAATACAAATCTTGATCTCCAGAAAGTTCTGTGTGCTGGTTAAATACAGGATGTGTGGGTGGGTGAAGGAAATCTCAGCAGAGTGGAAGAAATTCAAAACAGCTGCAGCCAAGTGAGTGCTTCTGGGGCAGCTCCATCAAGGTTATCAGCTGGAGGGGTTCTTGCTGTCAGGCAAGAGACTCCTCATTGCCACCAGGTCACCAACATCCCCTTGCTTCTCCAGCCAAACTTTTCTTCTGTTATTGAGTCCTGCTGCATTCTGATCATACTTTAAAGTGACTGTTGTTCCTGCCTCCCAAAATCCTCGTACCTATTTGAGAGGGCAAGATTCTACAGAGGATGGCAATGACCTTTGGGTTATGCCATCCTCTGGGTAGGTGAATCATAGAATCATTAAGAATCAGAGTCACAGAATCACTAGGCTGGAAGAGACCTCCAAGATCATTGAGTCCAACCCAGCTCTGACACCTCACCTAAACCATGACAGTGAGTGCCACATCCAGTCTTTTTTTAAGCACATCCAGGGATGGTGACTCCACCACCTCCTCAGGCAGACCATTCCAGCACTTTATTATTCTTTCCGTGAAAAGCTTTTTCTTAATATCCAACCTATATTTCCCTTGGCACTGCTTGAGACTGTGTCCAATTAATGTTGGAAAGGATCTCCAAGATCATCAAGTTCAACCTTTGAAGAAATACCACTTTGCCCACTAAACCGTATCACAAATTGCCATCTCTATTCATTTTGTTTGACACTTGTAGGAATGGTGACTCTGTTTTCCTAGGGAGCTTGTTCCAATGTTTAATCAGTCTTTCAGTACAGAAATTTTTCCTAATACCCAGCTTGAACTGCCACTCCCAAATGATTGTGCTGAGTCTTCTGCCAGTGCAGGGATCTGAGGGCACACAATCAGCACAGTGTAGCACCAAAGCTGTGGGGCCAAGGCAAACAGGACGTGAGCAACAGGGGAAAACGTGAAGCACCAAACACGCACGGTGTATTAGCAAAACTTGGGTCTCTGCCTCCACTCCATTCCTTGAATATCTTCAAAAATTCCATCCTTAATGAAATTCCAGTGATGCAATTGATGAGGGTCTGCAAGCAAAATGAAAACAGTAGTTTACCTCAGACTTCACAGCATTGTGCTTATTAGGCAGTTTTCTGATTTGGTGACACAGCCACTGTCTCAGAGGGTGTTTGACCATTTTTCTCCAATAGCAAGGAAAAAGTTTTTTCATTTCCTTTTGTAGAGAAACATATACAAGCTAGGCAAGAGGAAGGTGTCTGCTCATGTAAAATGTAGGAAGATATAATGGAAATTTCACAATACCCTTTCAAAGTACCTTAATACACATCAGGCAGACTATTTCAGCTGCTGAATTCATTCCACATTTCCCTGCTCTCTGTTCAAAACTTGTGAAATATGGTGGTTTTATTATTAAGGTGCTGTCATTTATAGGTATGGCTTCAGTCATTCGTTTAGCAAAAAACCTCTTTGTCCAGCCAAAGAGAATAATTTCATCTCTGTCCAGCTGGGGAATATCTATTGATGCTGTCTGGCCACAGCTGAAACTGGGGGCAGAGTGTGCCACTCATCTTTTACTTTCATCTTATTCCTGCCAGCCCACAAACTTAAACAAATTATTTTAAATTAAACAACCTAAAGCGCTCATTCATTGGCAGAGACTGGAAGAAAATCTTGCTTTTGCACATGAGACATTATTCCAGAAGGAAAGCAGTAAAAAGAGACCTTTGCTATTCAATTATAGACCAGCTCACATGCCAACAAAGGTACTGCAAAATTCTGTCCTGGAGTTCCATTGGAAAGGGGTGACTAAGTGCCTCAGAGTGCTGCAAATATAATATAGATTCCCTTGTTGGGGTCTTGAACTCAAGCCAGATCAGGTCTTACTGCAGTGAAATAATAAGAGATTTTATCATAAAATACACACTACATCCTCTCCCTGGATTTATGGGGCATTTCAAAGAAATCTTACACGTGCTGGATTGTAATGATAGCGAATTTTCATTGCCTTCCTCCAAATCCTCAGGTCTGCCAGCAAGAGCATCACAGGAACAAGAGACAGGCTTTGGCTTGCTTATCCAGAGGCTTTGTCTTTCCACAAACACTAGTGCATTACACATATGATTAAAAAAAAATAAAAAATAAAAAATAATAATAAAAAAATCCTACATTTGGTTTAAGCTGAAAAGAGAAAAAAAAAATAATTGGGTTAATAATTTTGGGCTCCTTCTTGCTGCAAATTCTCTACTGAGGAAAAAGTACATTCAAAAGGTAAGTGAATTAGTTGGAAAGGGCAGATTCTGACCTGATAAAATTGGCATGGCTATTTAGAGAGCAATATTTCATTAGAGTTGCTATAGCAATTGGAACAGTTTGACAAAACCTAATGAATGATTATGATAGAAATAGAGAAAGCTATAAGCTGTCAAAAGCTATAGGAACAGAAGCCTCACAAAACCCCTCTGGAAGTACCCTGATCTCCCTGGAAGATACCACACTCATTTCAAACACTTCTCCAGGGTATTCACTGAGCACTGACAGCAATAGAAAACCAAGTGCCCTCTCCACTGCAGAGTTCCTCATGGATTTTCTTCTCTGAGAGGCACACTTAGTTATTAAGTGCTTTACTATATAGAAGTACTTGGCACTTGTGTGGCACTGGGAAGCTCCTCTTGATGCTGCATTAACCTTATCCAAGAGGTACCAGACAGTCCTGTGGCTGAGCAAACTGAGCCAGAGACATGAAAGGACTTTACTTTCAGGGACCAAGCAGGGAAGCCTATGATGGCCAGAGCTCCTGGAGCCCAAACAAACCTCATGGCACATCACCTGCAGAGCACCCCCACGTGAGCTACCCCCATGGCAAGAAGTTGCTGCAAAATATCCTCTGGGTTCAGCTGAGCTCCTGCTGCACTGTGGTGCCTCTCCAAAGTATAAAATCGAAGCTACTGTCTGGAGGGGTCTATTCTCAACTCAAATTCTGCGTGAGGCCAAAAGGGTTTTCAGGAGCTGCATGTGTGTGTGTGTGTGTGTGTGTATATATATGTATACACAAACACCTCTTTATTCCATTATATAATTCCCAGCACAACTTCCCTCACTGGGTTTTTCCCTTAGGAATGAGACTGAGAAAAAAAAATGCCTCCAGGTTAATGGAGCAAATCTTAAACAATTCTCACCCAAAATGGTTTGCACCTAGCCAGTCCATGCACCACAAGAGCAAGGAGGAAGGAGGGTTCCTGTCTCACCTCCACCTCCCAGCCCCTTCCTTCTTTCACTCTGCCCTTATGGTCAGAGCCCTCATTTGCAAAGGTACCTGCAGACCTACAGACCTTTTAGCCAGCTCTTTGGGGGAGAACAGCATTGATTTTAGGTTGTTGGACATGTTGAGTGGCGACACTTGGACTAACCTGTTCCATCACTGAGCAGAGTTTCATCACAGGATGGATCTTCAAATGACATATATTCACCTGCAGCAGGAGCTGAAAGAATGTTTTTCTTTGTTAGAGATGTCTGAGTAGTGTTTTTACAGGATAAAAATCTAAACCATCAACAAAACCTGTCATTTAAATAGTTTGACTGATATTAATGGAGTTAAATGGAATATAATTTGATTCTGGGTTTTTTGAAGCTGCTAACCCCAGAAGAGTTCTCAAAGCCTCCTAGGATTGTCTAAGGATATTATACATTATGACTTTTAAAGTAAATTTCTTCCCAATTTTGCCAGAATGAGGCAGTCAGATCCTGGGCCAGCCAAGCCCCAGGAGCCACAGGGTATGGCCAGGACAAAGCAGTACAGCAGAGAACATGTAGAGCTTCACTCTGCCATAGGAAATAGCAGATAAATCATGCTTTATATTTTCCAAACATTTCTGCTAACAGCTCTATAAATTAATTTTCTCTGTTTGTTCAGATGTATCAGTCTGATGGTGAATGTTCGAAATGTGCCTAAGCATCAAAAAATGTATTTTGGCATTAACTTTGTTACTGGCAGAAAAGTTGGAAAATATTTAACACATTGCAGGCCTTGATATGTTGAGGCAGTGTGCTAATTGTGCTGTGGTGGCTCTAATTCACTCCTGAAAAATTACCTTCAGACTGCTTTAGTCAGGCACAAAAGCAGAGTGTTGGTTCTCTGGTGTTGGTGCAGAGGGCACAGAGAGCACAGTACAATTAACTATTAACTGATTACTGTACTAAACCTCATTTAATCAGTGTTGCAGCTGATGTCCCACTTGAGCCAAAGCCATTAGCCAGGTGCAGTGTCTGTGCTGTATTGAGGTCTGTCAAGGGCCTGGAGTGACAAGGCAAGGGGTAATGGCTTCACAGTGACAGCAGGCACAGTTATATTAGAGATTAGGAAGGAATTCTTCCCTGTGAGGGTGGGGAGACCCTGGCACAGGCTGCCCAGAGAAGCCGTGGCTGCCCTTGGAAGTGTCTAAGGCCAGGCTGGATGGGGCTTGGAGCAACCTGGTCTAGTGGAAGGTAGAGGGTATTGGAATTAGAGAAGTTTTAAGGTCCTTTCCAACCCAAACCATTCTCTGATTGTATGTTTGCTTGCCCCAGACCCCAACAAACATTGATTTAGATTCAGAAGCACGAGCTTTTAAATCTCCCTCCAGGAAGTTTTTCTAACTGTTAACCCTAGTAGCGCTGGGTATTTCTCTTTGACATATCAGATGGGTAATCCTCTATCAGGTTCAAGTCCTCAGTCTAAATTCTGCACACAGCATTTCCACTTAGCATTTAGACCAAAGACTCAGCATTGATAGAGGGATTAGACATTTTACATTGCCATGGTTCATATTCTAATATATTTGAGTTCAGAAAGTGATTTCCTTTGCACACTGTTGTGTTGCTGCCTTTCAGTTTCAGTGTAAGTTGCTTGGTACTTGCACAAAGAAATGGGGGAAATGGCATTTCCACCCAGCATGAGCATATTTTGTATTCTTGAGCAGGAATTGGAGAAGAAAAGACATACTGTTTTTGCATTATTCATTCAGTTTCAGTAACCACTGCAGTCACATGCAGGTGTGGGAGGGAGCTTCTACCACCCATTTATCTGTTTGTCTTGCAATTGGTCCAGCATGGCTCAGCAGTGAATGCCACTTTGGAAGTAACAACTGATAATTTTTGAGTTTCAAAACAAATCTGCTTTGTTCAAAAGGAAGGTGATAACCTTAAAAGAGGTCCATAATCTAATCATTTCTGCAGAAAGAGACTTATTTCATGCAAGAGCATGAACAAGCCCTAAAGATGAGAATAAAAAATTATAGTGGTGTGCATATGGAGAGACTTGTATGCTGATGATCTGCAGCATTTTATACAGAGATATTACAGTTTGGTTATCAATTATAATATCTTCCCTTTCTGGATTAAAGTTTTTGCACAATTATTACCAAGAAAAAAAAGAAAGAAAATTATCACAGAACCTTCCAAACACTTGCCTTCAATTTTCTCCCTGCAGTCACTTGCCAGGCTTCTCTCTGCTTCCCTAACACTCACTCCTACACTTTCCATTTCTTTGGGGTCACTGTGGAGTAACTGAGTACAATATGTTTGGCACACTCTGGAGTAACAGGGGTCACAACATTAGACTGTCATTTTTTCTAAATTTAAAAACAGCTTAAAAATAAGAAGTAGCAGCATTTGGGAAAGTTTTCAACATATGGCTACATGAGCAAGTTTTAAACAGATGGGCCATCAAATGCATTCAGGATGTGTTGAAGCCCATCTAGTGATACCCAATCAGATATTACATAAGATTTCATAAGATGAAGGACATAGATGCCTTTTTCAGTCTCATGACTAGTCTATGGGCACTTCATCTGTAGAAGAAAGATTAGAATTCATCCTCACTTCAAGGGTATCCATTCATTTATTGCCTGGGAATTTGTACAATAAGAAATTCACCTTTGGGATTTCTCACCTTTGGTTCTTGTACAAAATAATATCCTTTTGCTGTAAAAGAAAAAAAAAAAAAGGAAATACCAAAATATGTATTTAAAATATGTATTTAACTTAACTTCATACAGGACATGTAGGTGAGCTGGTTCATCAATCCTGTCTTAAAAATGAAAGCAATAGTAGTTATTGTTGATTATATTATCCCAGTAGGAAACAGAAATAAACCTGAATGCAGAAACTTAAATCACAACTTGCAATTTACTAAAACAAAACCAGAAAGAAATATCTTCTATTTCTTCAGATATATCCAATGTAAAAATTGCAACAGTGACAATTCATAACTATAAAGAAGTAACTGATGATAGTAGATCTTTTGTGATGCCAAAAGTACTTCATAAAAAGGTGGAACAATTTTTTTCTCTAAGAATTAAAGGGTTTCCTGTTGTCTTAAGTATTAGAGTGAATCAAGAAAATTTTTTGTTTGTACAGCTGAACTAGTGGGTAGCTTGTAAGGGCATAACTCTGCCTCTTTCCTGTGAATAAACTCAAATAAAGATGTCCATTTTAACTTAAGCAATACATACCAAGAGAGCTGCAAGCAGCCAGGCTAAAAGGTTGTCATTTGTAGGTTATTAATAACTCAGAGAGGCTACTTTGCTTTAACATTTCTGTTATTGACTTCAAAATAGAGAGATTTTCCCTTTCAGTGCCACTCCATTCCTCTATCTTTCATTTTGTCTTTGTCCTAGGACTTGCCATCTGCACCTGGCAGCATCCTGTGCTGCAGTGGATATTATCCTTGCCCTTCAACTCAGCTCAGCTCCAAGTGCTCTCTGTGATCACTTCAAAAATGTCATCTACAGTGTTTATGTCAGCTCTAGTCAATCAAGGGAGGGAACAAAATTCCGAGTTTCTCCAGAAGCACACTGAGCTGCACTACTGGAAACCTGATTCTGCCCAGTAAAGACTCACAAACTGGTTCCAAACTCTGACTGTGGGAAGAGCAGTTGTGGACTTTCCTTCACTGGAGATATTGGAGAAGCACCTGGCTACAATCCTGTGCAGGGTGCCCCAGGGAGGCCCTGCCTGAGCAGGGAGGTTGAACCAGAACTGTGGTCCCTTCCAGCCTGACCCATTCTGTCTTTCTGTGAGTATACCCCTCTGGGGTGGATAAAACTTGATTCCCCTCCTGGACATCAGAAAGAATACTGGAGGGGGATTGAGGGCAGTAACTAGGAAGAGGGGTTTAAAAGGAAAATAAGAGAAAGAGAGAAAAGAAGATATTTTTAAAAGGAAACCTCACCATGTTGGAAGGAACCTAGTGTTCCAAGGGTAGCAATCCCTTTGTAAGCATCTCCCTCTGCAAGCACCTCCTATATATTCACACTAGCCTTAGAAATGGAAGAATCTTTCAGCAAATAGCAATGCTATTTCTGCCAGGTTATCTTCCCCATGGAGAACAGCTGGGGCTCGATATACTTCACTGAGCTTTTGCTTTACAAGGTTCATTAACACATACAGAGAGTGCATAAAAGTTTGTGTTTCACCTCTGACAACCTGCTCATGGGCATTGCTGGTCCCTGCCAGGCGGGGAAGAGGAAAGAGCTGGGCTGGAAGCTGAAGCTCCCACAAAGCAGGATGAACAACACAGACAGACTGGGAGGCACATGTGGGCTCTCCAACACCACTCACAAAGGACAAAGTGAATCCAGAGACTGTCTTAAGATGAAGAGCAAAAGTGAAATGTCAGTTGGATAGTGAGATAAACATTAGGCAACATTCAAAATAAACAAGGAGGGGGAAAGCACAAGAAGCAGCAGCACCTTTAAACAGATTGCTGTGGTAGAAGGAATGTGTTGGGAGAAACAGTGTAAGGAATCGTTGGTCAGAGCTCTGTGGTGTTTCCTTTAGCAGGAGTATTATTCAGCCCATTCCTGAGCTCCACGACCTTTGATTTATCTTCAGTTTTAAGCCATCTCGTGGGAATCACTCTGGCTGAGCACCATGCCTCTGGCACAGCCAGGCATTCCCATTTGCTTTCTGCCTGCACACAGAGCTGAAGCTCCTCGTCCATGGTACCCTCAGCATCATCCCCAGAGGGCAGATTTCACGTGTGCCAGGTCCCTGCAGCCACAGTCCAGCTCTGGGGCTTGTTCTGGGTCTTGCTCTGTGTCACTAAAGGCCCCTGGTTGCCCAGCCCTTTCCTCACACACAGGGGGCTGCTGACTGACCTCCATGTCCAGTGTGCTCCTCTTGTGAAAGAGATGAGACCTGTTCTATCCCTTGCCCTTTAAAGCAACGAAATGCATTGTGCTCTGACTGAAATCTGAGCACTGGCTAAATTTAAACTTCTTGTTATTTTTGTCTGCTTATTTAGCCTTTCATTCTCTTATCCACTTACTGTCTTTTATCCTACCCACTGTGTGTGTGAGAGGGAGGCTTGGCTGAAGGGCATTTACACAGGACCTGTCAGGCATATTTGAGCCCAGCCCCTCAGCATGCCCCTGGGCAGCAGCTTTCAGGAGTCTCTGCAATGTCCCCATCACAGCCCTGTGCAAAGCCCAGCACAGGGGAACTCCCCCCTCCCTCCCAGGCACTGAGTCCCTGGCTTGTGTCAACATGCAACAGGAAGATTAATATACGGAGTATATTAAGAGTAACATGACAACTGTCAAAATCAGTGGTACAGTTCTTTCCCAGCAGATCTCTCCACTGTGGAGAGGCTGAGAAAGAAAAGCAGAGGATGTGACCCTTAGTAGAGGAAATTATTTAGAAAGTCAGATTTAATTGAAGCCCTTAGAAGCCCTTAATTTTGGAGAAGTGGTCCACATTTTCCTAACACTGAAAACAAAGAGCTATCTAGTGGAAGCATGAAACATAAAACTCAAAAAAATGACTGTAATATACAGTAAGTGCAAGTAGCTGTTGAGTTCACTGGAAAAGCAGAACCAGAATGATTTTTTTCTCCTGGAGCACCTCTTCCAGACTGCCTGATTCATCTGATAATTATCATTTAAACAGCTACAGATTCTGGACATTACTACAACTCACACCAAGTGATTTGAACACCACATGGTTCACAAATAAATCTAAAATACTCACCTGGGCTAAGACAATTTTGTTTGTGAACCAAGCAAAGAAAGAAAACACCTAAGGCAGGAAAGCCTTAGTGTTGAAGGACAAGAAAGACCTATCTGGCCTCAGGTTTTCCAAGTTACAAAGTAGTTGTTGGTCAAATTAGAGATGGAACCTCTTTGGTTAAAGCATTTGATAGAGCTTTCGCTTCTGCAGGCAGCAGTCCTGGGGAGACACATTGGCTTGCATTAGTTCCACACCATCCTTGGTACAGTCAAAATTGGGTTCTCATATCATTAGTTATATTATTTAGATCAATGATTATTTAGATCAATGAGTGATGAAGAAAAGAAGGACGGCTACCCCAACCACTCCAAAACAATTGCTTGCCCATGCTGGAACCAGATTCTGAGTGTATCACAGCTGGATTTCACCCAGTGCACACTGCCCACAGCTGGTCTTTTTCTACTGACCTACATTCAGAGCAATTTATCCCTCATCATCCTATTACTACCACTTTTTGGACTTTTGGCACCTTGATGCAATGAATTTTTCCATGTGCCAACCAAGACAGTGCCCAGCTTGGCTGTCCTCCAGCCTTCAACAAAACACAGAGGAGTTTAATAAAAACCATCAGCCTTCAGCAAAACACCTCCTCCCACAAACCCCTCAGTGATTAAATCTGCAGCAAACAGGCACTTAGAACACAAACACAAACAAACACATTTATGGCAGGACAAACCACATTCCTTATTCTTTGAACACGCTTCATATTATAAATCACCCATGAAGGTGATAAATGTACACTTAAAGCAAACTACACACACTGCTCAACAGGGCTGTTCAGCATAACAAAGCTGCCAGAGGGCAGCTGAGCTAAAATAAGCGTATTGCTCTTATTGGCCTTTTGTGGTCTAGATGAGTGTGCAGCAGGCAGATTTCCCAAGCCACCATGTGGTTTCTGCTTTACCCTGCAAAGTCCTCCTGCCACACTGACCTGAAGAGGTGCAGAGGGCAAAGGGCTGGGCAGGTGCCAGGCAGGTACATCCCAACAGTGACAGTGGTGGGATGGGAGATGTGTTTGGCACACAGACTGGCTCCAGGCAGTCAGTGACACTTGTCATTCTGTCACACCAGCTCCCTTCCTAATACCTACATCTCATTATCTGAAAGGTTACCTTTTACAGGCAAGATCATTATCTGGTTTTGTCAGCTGCTGTTTGATTTCTGTGTTCTGTTCCAGCAAGATTTTTCTTTATAACAATGACTTTGCTAATGGACATCCCTCCATGCTGCCCATTTATAACACCTTTCCTAGGTGTTCCCTATTATACTTCCTAGATGAGATCTGACACTCACAACAAACATTATTGAATTAAACCTCAGCTGTAAAGCAAGCAAGCCTTATTATACCAAATTTTACAGTTGGGTAAACTTACATACTGGAGACATTTAAATGACTTTTCACAGCATTATAGAAGAACGTGAAAGCAGAGAGCCTGGAAAAGTCCAACTCTCAGTCACTCGCTGCAGGCCCCTCTTTGAGAAAGCAAAGTTATTAAGTATGTGTTTAATGTTAAGCTTATGAACAAGGGGGCATTAACTCATTACAAAGCTTGCTTCTTTAAGCATGCCAAAAACCTGCTGTCAGCCAGCAACAACAGGATATTAATCATGCCTTCCACCGTCTCCATGGTCAGAAGGCAGCAGTGATTTATCACTTTGCAACAGAAGGATGTGACATTCACAGCTTGTGACACAAAGTGGAGGAAAAGCACACTGGGTCAGGGGACATTTGAGGCCCATTTGACCCCAAAACTTATGGGAAAGCTACTGTAAAGCAAGCAAAGTGATAAAAAGTGATGCTGTTGTCAGAAGCAGGATGGAGTATTTTGCAAAATTCACAAGTCCCTTATAGGGATGCCAGTCATCCCAGGGTCTGCTTTCCTTTAGGAGCATCAGTCTCCAGAGATGAGCTAACTGGTGTAGACATCAACAGTCAGCCACTCAGAGGTGAGCTGTCCCTGGTGGCCTTTGACATGCCACCAGCAGGGAGGTGCCAGGGACCCTGCTGGAGCCCAGCCTGAACCTGCAGCAGAGGGCAGAGACTCAGCTCCATACTGCTCACACTACCAGACTATTAAACCCCCAATTTTTTCATTTTTATCCTTTCTTGGTTACTGGACTGTTAGCAAACAGGTACATTTTCCCTTCTCAGTGCCCAGTTCACCCTCTCAGTTTCATTCCACAATGCTGCCATTGCCTTTTTCACATCACAGGTCACAGAAGCTGCAGTTGCCTCTCAAACATTGGATTGCCACTGTTGGGAGAATTAAGCAGAAAGAGGTGGTGGTGAGAGAAGGTTTTATTCAGTAATAACCAAGGCAATCAAGTAACTCCAGAGAGAATTGAACTAAATGCAAGTGCTGCAGTGGAGGGAGGAGGGGTATTGTGGTGTAATAGGTGATTTTCAGGGTTTGGAGGGCAGAGCTTGGTTAGCAAATTAGCTGAGGAAAACAGTCTGCAGTGAAAAACTAAACCAAAAGTAGTGCAAACCCAAGAAACTGAGTCACTGCTGTGTTTGGAAGCTCCTAGAATTTGGAAATTGCTTTCAGCTTAACCTGGAATTTGCCATCACACAACACACAAGGAGCTCTGCTCTCACACCTCATTTGAGCAATAATTAATAACCTGAGAATTCAGGAAAAAAAGAACCAACTTAACACTAAGAGAAGGGAGACCAGTGTACAGCTGGGAGTAGTGCCGTGTGACTGAGAGACAGGACTTTAAAGGAGAGGGTGCAAAAGTAATCTAAGCAGGGAACCTTAAGTCAAAGCTTGAGCAAAAATAGGCTGGAGTTCAAATTGAAGTTAAAGTTTATTGAAGTCTAAGCTGAAGTCTAAGTTGAAGTGGTTGAAGTCAGGGTAAAAAGGAGTTGAAGTCAGGGTTGAAATCATTGAAGCCATTGAAGTTAGATATTATTCTCACAGTACAGTGTTATATACTTGTTACAGCTCAAAAAGGCCACAGCCCTAAACAGTCACATCTTTAAGCAAGAATTTCCCCAAAAACTACAGATAAGCCTATTGTTTGCATTACTTGGCACCCTTTACAAAATGATGTAGTTTCAGAGATCTTAATAGTTACATATGGAGTTCTTTTCCTAGTTCTTTTTCATATCTGTGGTCGCCCTACACCACGGCCTGTACCCAACCAAGGCCAAGATACCTCGATCCACCGTGCCCCCTGCTCCATCTCTCATCTCTTCTCCCATAGAAACAATACCAGGCCTGATTAGGAAGGGGTTTGGGATTACCAAACCCTCAAATCATCCTTCAAGACATCCCCTCCACAGCAGGCCCCAAGGCAAACTCTTGTCTGTAAAACCTTCAACAAGAGGTTGTGGCTCAGGTGCAGCATTTCTCCCCCTCCAGCTCTAGCTTGTTTCTCCCCCCTCTTGCTCTACCTAACTATTTCTGTCCTAATTGAGGGTTTTATTCTTCCAGAGGAAAAAGAAAAGGGCAAGACAAATCCTGGCTGCCTTCCAGGAAGCTCTAGTCATTTCAACTTCATCCTGAGATTTAGACCCTAAAATGAGTTATAAATAGACCGATTTTACACTGCTTAATGGAGGCTTGTACAAGGCAGAGTGGGGATTCCAGGTCTCCTGCCAGATGGGACAATAGCCTTAGAGGTGCCATGCATTTCATAACTTGGGGGAAACTCATTTGAGATTCCTTATCAGTAAATTCAAGGTGCCCACAAGCCAGAGTCCTCTCACTCCAGCATACGCCCAAAATCCATTCACTAACCTTTAGGGAGGGAAGGAGGGAGAAAGCAAGGAGAAACCAGGTCATGGTGGTAACTTTGGGACTCTGCAGATGAGCTGTGGTGAACTCCCCTTTTTATAACTAAATTCAAACGTAGATGGATAAAGGATTCTGATGCAAACACCAGCTCAAGGTTTGAACCCTCCCTTCTCTGAGTTGAGTCTAATATCTCCATAATTTTGTCACAGTACAGGACCATGTGGGATAAGCAAAGATGCTACAATACTTTAAAGAGAACTGCATCTTTTGTCTGAAGCATTCACCATTCCCAAAAACTTCTGCCAGATCTGCAACACTAGGACTTCAGAAATAATCATGCCTAAGTTATTGAGCCAAGGACAGCTGCCCATCAGGCAGGACTGGCTCCTTTTCTCCCTGTTTCAGCAGCAGATGAGAAAGGACAAGCACCAGCACATTCTTTGCTGACAGAAACACCCGGGGAGAACTCTCCTTCCTCACTCCAGATGATACTGCATCCCACAAAAGAAGTTGTGATATTAAAACTTTCTCAATGCATATCACACAGAGGTAGAGGAATGAGCTGTGTTTTATCACATGAACTTAACAGCCAGAAAAATCCAGCGTGTGTCAGTACCTCTGCAATTTCATGTGCTCCCTGGTTTCCACAGCATATGGTCTGATGGTGCTATTCCATTTGCTTTCCCTGGGAGAGCAGTTTGAAATGGAGAGAAATAGCATGGTACATTTGAGTTTATGGGGTATCAAAAGGGCTATAGTGGATGGTAATCAAGGCACCAAAGTGAATAATTTACAGTGCAATTGTGCTTTCTCCTAAGCTACCCTTCAGACAGGTCAGGCCGTGGACACTCACATTAAGGTCTTGTTAAATCAAATAAGATAAGGTTGAATTCAACAATGCAGATACACTAGTTTTACATGAAATCATATTTGAGTAAAATTCCTTTGAAGTAGCACTCTGAGAATGACATTACTTGTTTTTTGGGTTAGAGGCACAGACACATTTTACATAAAACCTCCCTTCACCTAATTTTTTTTGCCTTTTTTGGGTGGTGTTTCCTAGTGTATCATGACGTCTATATTTTCAAAATGATGAGACAAAACAGACTTCCTTTCTTTGCAGAGTAAGACTGAATAGACGAGTTTGCCTGGGGATATTGTTGAGCTCAGGTACCAACTAGGTCCATACAAACCTTATTTGCACAGAAAAATGGCACCAGTTCTGCATTGCAGAGCACTGCAGTGATTTGCTGCATCACTTCTATGTTGTTGTGACGTAGTCATTGTGGTCTGCAGGAAAAGACATTAGCCTTCCCAGCCTGGCAGTGAAGTTTTTAGCTGCAGGAGTTCTCCCCAAAGTGATATAAAACCCAGACACTGCACAGTATCCTCTTTTTTTCTGGGTAGACTTTGCCCAAGCATGATGAAAGAAAAAACAAAACCTAAAAAACTAAGAAACTAATCAGGGCTCTCTGTGACAAAGGCACTACAGAGAAGGGAACAGAACAAACCCCTAAGCACAGGCATGATACAATCCTCCAGGAAACACAAATATTAAAGACTTACTTCTTAATCCATGTTTTCTACCCAGTTATGGCTCCTAACAACTTGTCTTGCAGCCTGCAGACAGGTGTTTCAGGTTCTTTCTTTGCAGTGCATTTTCATGGTTAGAAGAGGAGAGATTGCACGGTCAGATTTTGGAGCAGGGCTGGAAATCACAGAATCACAGACTGATTTGGGTTGGAAGGCACATTAAAGCTCATCCAATTCCAACTGGCTGCCGTGGGCAGGGACACCTCTCACAGAACCAGATTGATCCAAGCCCCCTCCAGCACAGCTTTGAACCTTTCCAGGGATGGGGCAGCCACAGCTTCTCTGGGCACCACAGCTCCTACAGGGAAGAATTTCTCCCAACTAGCCAATCTAAACCTAAACCTCTCAGTTTGCAGCCCCCCTTGTCCTGTCACTCCATGCCTTTATTAAACATCCTCTCCAGACTCCCTGGCACCCAGCACAAGCCCCCTCTCTGCCTGTGCATTCTCAGCTCAGAAGATGAGAGCAGGATATTGGTCACCTGGGCTCTGGGGCTGTGGGAAGGTGGCAGCCCGTGCTCCCAGTGCTGTGCACTCCTCCCTGCCTTGGCCAAAAGCAAGCAGAGCAGAAATACAGCCTCAGCAGAAAACTAATGGGTACATATTTTTATGAGACTCAATAGCTCTTTAATTGATTTTATTGCTATTTATGGCATTTGCATAATGATGAGAGTCAATACAAAGAGAGTGAAGCAGGAGGTTATAAAAAGCATTTCAGAGTCTCATTCTCAGGGATTTGAGTCCAATCCCTGTATTTTAACATTTCAGTTTTCTTTATTTCGGTAACGTAGCTGTTTTGCATAACCTTCTGAAGGAAGTAGCAGCATTCTGACAACGTACTATCAATAGCATCTGATTGTGCTACCTAGGAAACACCTGATATCAAGTAATTGAATTAAATCTCTAAGTACAGGACTTTTAAACCCCCACTTTTCAAACAAAGAAATCAAATTTACACGGTTAAATCCTTCTACCAAGGATTTCTCAATCAAGCCAACAACCTCACTCAGTTAATAGTCACAGAAGAGATACATCTTGTTTAGGCCAGCTCATTGCGTTGCTCCTTTTTCCTTTGTTTTCCACCTTGAGGTGGTGTCACTCACTCAAGACAAGCCATGTGTCTTCACTGCAACTCAAGCTATCCAAAGCACAAGGTGCAAAGATGATTCACAGGACAATATTATGACTTCAATGCAATCAAAGGCCTTGCTAGCTGTAATTCTGCAGATTAAAGACTTTGTATGTTGAATCAACACAACGGGGATCCATTCAAATGGAAGACTTGTAGGTAATAAATATCAGATTATCATCATTATTATAGGGTTTTGTCACAGCAATTGAGATCTATAACTGCACTAAAAGCAGTGCTCAGTAAACAAAGATTGGCCAGCTTGTTGCAAAATACCTGTACATATGGGACCAGTGCCCACAGACACCTCATGCAACAGTATTTTCTATCTTGGCAAAAAACAAAAACTTCTCCAGGGATCAGTTTTCCTCACACATCACAATACACTGGCTTCATTCCATTCACTACCAACAGGGCTAAATCAGGGGATTTTTCTTGTTCTCCTAATGGACTCCAACAAAGTGAAGCACTGGAATGAGAATTCCAATTATAAAAACATGATTTTAAAAAGCTGTAATTAATGCTTGTTAACAAACTTTTGAAAGCAATTAGGATACCATTTAGCAGAAAACATTACATTGTCATTGTTGTTATTATTATTATTATTACTATTTTATAATTACTAGAGCTTCCTGCTTCTCTGGGAATAGAGCTCTGAGCAATGTGGTCTAGTGGAAGGTGTCAGTGGCTTTAGCAGGGGGGTGGAGCTGCTTGATCTTGAAGGCACCTTCCAATACAAAACCATTCCGTGATTCTAGGATAGCTAAAATGACGTACAAGAAAGCAGTGAGTAACCCGTGGTTTGCTCTAATAGCAAAGTAACCCATTCTCACTTTGCTTGGCCCTGCAATGGCACCAGCTGTGCAGCAAGAAGCTGGCAAAAACCATGAAGTGAGTCTCATGATGTCCATGGGTAAGAGAGGGAGCAGTGGGGGATCACAGCCCTCCCTGGGAGAAGGGAGGGGAACAGCAGAGCCCAGCAGTGACCCACAGCTCCAGCAACCCCTTGGAGAACTGCCAGGCAAAGCACAAGCAGGACTGGAGGGGTGGAGCAGGGGGTCACAGCTCAGCCACTCCTGCTCTTGCAGCTCCATATGATCAAACTCTTCCCCAAATACTGTTGCCATCCTAATTAATTACAGAAATTGAGTAAAGACCAGAACTAATACCAGTCAATACTTGGACATTCTTTCAACTGACAGTCCAAAACCACTTTTAATTTAATAATCCTCACAGCAGCTGTGTGATCTAAATGGGTTCATTACACTCCTTTTACAGATGAAAAGGGCAGGGACCATAAAAGAATGTCACAGCCCCCCATAAGCCTGACTTCAGGTCATTGGCAAGGAAGGTAGCTGGGGTAGAAAGCAGAAACCCTGACCAAGAGAGAGGGAAAATCCAACCCATAGATCTGAGATGGAGCATCTTCTCCTGCCTGCCCCTCAGAGGGGACAAGGGGCTCAAGTCACTACAGCTCATGCTACAATTGGGTATACATGTACTCTGCAAGATAAAATTATATCTACAGATGGTCTAGACAAAAAAGCACTCAGCTAATTTTAGCTTAGACAGAATCTCATGTATGTATCAGGGGGAATAAAATTAGATGCACTTTACATACTTTCTAAATTATCAAAAAGATCTTCTTCCACAAAGAAATATCAACCAAAGCCTAATCTAATGCTCAATACAAGGCAGTATTTAGGGGCTTTTTTTCATTAAATATCAAAAGTAACAAAAATATGTGTTTTTGTACATCTACAGACACATTTAGAACTGAGTACTTTTTGTCTATCTTGTAAAATCCCATTGTCACACAGTAATGTGTCCCTAGTACCCTTTATGGGTTATTTTTCTGCTTTCCCAATTCTGTTAAATAATTAGTGGTAATTGCCCTAAGCAAATGGTTACCCAGCAATCCAATACTTTCAGTAAGCAATTTGTGCTTTTGAGATGTTCATGTGTTCACATGTTTGTGTCAGTGGTACCCGGAAGAGGACACCCAAAATGAATATAAGGGCTCATGGGATGAGTTTTGGAGCAACCTGGTCTAGTGGAAGGTGTCTCTGCCCATGGCAGGGGGCTGGAATGAGGTGCTCTTTAAGGTTCCTTCCAACCCAAACCATTCTGTGATCCCCTGATTCTATAAAACTGTTATTTTCAAGCCTGTGCCTTGGAAAGAAAACAAAAAAAGTAATGTTTAAAGCTATCAAGTCGTTATGCCATTCCATACAGTGCAAGAAATGCAGGCTTACCTGTAACACCTCTTGTTTGGGATTATTATTTTTATTTTGGGCAGGGATCTCCAGGTTCTGTCTCAGGAGTCAGCAGGGGTGACTGGCAAGTACAGCCTGTTTCACTCCAGACAAAGGCAATTTGCATATTTTACACAGTGGTGTGCAGAATAATGATCCTGTTTACAATATTCAGTACCTTTCATATAAAGTTCTTTGCAAAAAAAAAAA
>VYXD01007800.1:507239-523952 GCA_013397195.1 Hylia prasina
AAACCATTTTAAGTTCTTTATGAACAGTAACTCTTAAAATGTGTGGGACATTTTACCTTCCAGGGAGTAAAAAGCTGGTTTGACTCTTTCAGACAAAGCTGCAAAAAGTGATGATGTCTTTGTTTTATGGTAAGTTGTGAGGCCTCATTGTGACTCATGCTCTCAGGATGATTTTTAAAAGAATGAATATTTTATTATTTATTTATTAATATTTATTAATTCCTCCATACTATCAGTTACTTCATGACCCCTTTTTCTGGGGTTACAGACTCTCCACTCCACACAACACTGTTTAAGAGGTTACTAAAACATAATTATTAGTACTTACAAAGCCTGGATGTTCAGCGCTGCCATGTGCTACTCTAATTTATGTTTTGACCCTTCAGCTCTTCAGAGATGAAAATCAAAACCTTTGAAATCGCCTGCATAAATTACTGTCTTTATAATAAAAATGTGACTAATATAATTCTAGTCAATTCTGAATATTCTGAAGAATTGCTCAAGGCACCGCTTCTGGATAAAAATAAATGTTCAAACAATTTCATACTTGAGCGTAGGGATATCTCTGTGATGCATCATCCTGTTTCACATAATCATGAAGTAAAACTAAATTGTATTTTAAAAGACCTTTTTCCTATTTCTCTTGTATGTAAAAGTCCCATCACTCATGCATGCACGATCCCTGTAATTGCAGAAGTGGCATTGTAGCATTGCTGTTCTGACAATTCTAAGCAATTTTTCATTCTTAGAGATTTTTTGGCTTTTTGAGGGGGCGGGGGGGGCTAAAAACTTAATAACACATTTTACATTGCTTCCAGCAACATTCAAAATACTCAGAAAGTAGTAAAGGGCAGAGATCTCTCAGCACTGCATTCACCAAGGTGGAGATGCCAAGGTGGGAATGACCCGGGCTAAGGACAACCAGCTCTGTGGCCCAGCAGACCTCAACCTGCTCAGAACTCTGAGCAAAGCCACTGCAGGGGTGATCAAGACACGATCAGCCTCCCCTTTCACCTCACAGAAATAAGGAGGCAGCAAGGCCCTGAACTGCACCCTCTAAAACATCCTCACAACCCCAGGGCCAGCATGGAAGGGTATCAGGATCTGGGCACGTGTCCTCTGGATACAGAGACCCATCCAGCCAAGCCACTCGTTTGGATTGGTATTACCAGCAGGCAGCCCATCAGGCACAGAAAATGGACATTATTTCATGGTGACAAGTATTTTACAGCTTACAGTCCAATCTCTCTTTTGGCTTTCTGTAATATATTATCAAAATAAATGAGTAATTTCTGTCCAGGATTGTATAAACACTCTCCACTCTGTCTTTGTCTTCCTGAGAAGCTGCTAGGCTATATTTGCCTCTCAGTTACCTGGATAAACAGATTGCTAATATAAGCAATGGATGTGATAATATTCCTAAAGCAAAGTTTAACGAAAGGGTGAAATTATTTGAGCCAAGCAATTCCCAATGTGTTACTGTTGATAGAAATAGCTTCTGCCCCTTGCTTTAGCATAAATGAAAAAACAACGGCAACAAAAGCCCTTAAAAATACATTAAAAATAAAAAATCTGCATATCTCCAGAAATTACTTTCTCACTAGCATGAGCAATTTTGACCTCAGCATATGTTTGAGAAGTTCTGCTTCTCATTTTAGAAACTGCTCAGATCTAGAAACTCCTGTTTTAGCTGAAGTTTGATGTGCCATATCAGTCCCTAGCTCATGCAGCATTAAGAGGGAGATTTGCAGAAGTATTTAGGTGCCTAAAAATGAAGACAGGCACCTCATGGGATTTGAAATGAATGCAAATGAGGCTATTTTTTGTCAACCTCTGAAAGAATTCATTTGGGCTTTGTAACAGCCAGTGGCACAAGTGACATCTCTGTCACAGTCCAGCCCATGGCTGTGTGCTCATGTCCAGCAGTCTGTGTGTCCAGCTGGGCCTGTGACCACATGGCTTGGGTAAACACAAGTGTGCCCATATCCAGCAGAGTCATCCAGCTTTACCATCTCTACAGGAGGTGACCAGAGAGGCCACTACCCCTGTAAAATAGAAACCCTTGAAGATGCACATTGCACACACAGATATCAGCTACAGCAGGTACTTCACTCACAGAATCACAGAATCACAGTGTCATAGAATCACAGAGTCACAGAATCACAGACTCACAGAATGGTTTTGGAAGGGACTTTAAAGACCACCTCATTCCAAGCCTCATGCCATGGGCAGGACACTTTCCACTGGACCAGATTGCTCAGAAAACCAGTTTGCTCCTCAGTGTGTTCTGTGGTTTGATGACATGTTAATCTCCTGACCAAACACTGGGACTCCTTTCACTTCATCCACAGACATGCAGACAGCTTTTAGCCAGCTTTTAGCAGAACTTTGGCTTTATTTTCCATCATCCTTGACCTGCTTCTTCACAGTCCTGCCAGACAGCACAGACTTCCTCTCTTCCACTGGGCATTACAGAAGGTGACTCCAGTGAGGCACAAGACCTGAAAATCCCACTGCAGCTTCATGTGTGAGTCAGCTCTAAGAGAAGCCTGTCCAAGTCTTTGGAACAAATTATGTCCTTGTGTGGCAAACATAACAATAAACACTACTTACTCATGGTCCCTTTATCAGTTTGTGTAGCAACAAACCATAAATCCTCCACTGCCTTTCCACTCCAGCACATCAGTGGGCACTGTCAATCAGAATCAGCTAAAAAGAATGAAATTTCACATGTATTAATCTCATTTCTTTCACACCAGATTTGTTCCCTGTGCCCAAAATCAATCTCATGATACCTGGTTTGCTCTTAGGAAATGTCTACATCTGCGACTCCAGCCCCTTCCCCCTTTTCTGATTGCTGATGATGGGTCTGTACCCAAGCCCAGGGTCTGTGCCAAACGTCTCTGAGTTTGCATTGCAATCAGCTGGTCAAGGGATCTTTATTTCTGTTTTATCTTCCTCGCAGTGTGTGCCACAGTCTAGAGACAGAAGGAGTTCTGCATTCCAATCAGGGGCTGACACACAGCGCCTGTGTGTGGAGAATCCTGAGCATGGGAAGTAGGAAATGCTACGTGTGATTAACCTTCCCCTTCCCTACCCCACAGTCTCCACAGAGGCAGATTTGTACATTCTTAATTTTAATTAATAAAATCAATATGCATGCACTCACACATGTACCACTGCAAATTAGCTCTCAAGGAAAAAAAAAAAGAAAGAAAAAGAAAAAAGAAAAATCTGTGACACTCTTCCCCACAAATGAACTCTGGGAAAATATTTTCACTGGCTGGTGTTTCTCTGAACTTATGAGACCTCCCAAGACGTTTGGCTGAAACGTTCAGGTTCAATATGGACAGTTCAATTTCAGATTTATGTTTAGTAAATGTTCTAATGTTTTAAAAGCTAAAACCAAGAGCTCTCTAGATTATATTACAGGACAGCATTAAAGTGAAAACAGTTTTTCAGTGGGTTTTTTCCGTTTTTTGTTGGGGCTTTTTTGTTTGGGTTTTTTTTTTTTTCCATTGCTGTGAGCATTCTGCAGGAAGGGGTTTTGTCCTTAGCTTAATAATATTTAATAAACCATAATGTCACTAATTTGCCTAGGCTTTTAATGAGGCTGGTCTGAAAAGCTCTATTCCTTTATTCCTGCATTTTCTTAATGAAATGAACTTTGTTCTCATCCCTTTGTCTTTGCCAGGGTCTGCTGTTCTGCTATTCTCAGGCTTTTCAGCCTATTTGATAAGCTGCAATACAGACACTGCCAGATGAAATGTATGCTGCATTATCGCCTCCAATTAAGCAGCTGGGCTAAGTGACCTCACCAGGGAACAGGAGTCTCTTCAGATCACTCAACACAGTGTTACTACTCCCTTCTGCTTTAAATTTTCATTTCCTGGGCTGTATCAGGAAGTTATGGGGACTTTATATGAGACAGAAACACTGCCATTGGTTATCCCAGCCACGCTGAGGAAACCCATGCTAAGTCACAGCTGCTTCTCCAGGGAATCCAAGCAACAAGAATATCCCAGAGCCCCCAGACACTCTGAGGACCCTGCTCCAGACCCCATGTTGTGATGCTTTCCCTGGGAGGAAGGGCAGCCAAAGTGTAACATCAAAGACAAGTATGTCTAAATCCTATGCTGACCCTAAATAATTCATCCAGCTGGGTAACCAGAGGTGAGGTGTTGTGGGACCCGTGCTCAGCTCTAGCTCTGCCTTTTGCTGAGGAAGGAACCTCTATAGTGACCTGAGGATCAGGAATGTACACCTCCAGAGAGACCTAGAGTCTGCTTGGCTAATATCTGAATTGCTTTGAGCTAAGGACTCGGAGCTGTGCTGTGTGTGCTGCCACCTGGGGCAGCCCCTGATTGCACCCTGAGCTTTGCTCTCCTGTCCTCAGGGATGGCAGCACTGCCTTCTGATCCCACATCTGATCCCTCTCCCACAGCCTGCAGCTTCCCTTCTTTCATATTAACAGGGAGTTTAAATATTCCAGGGATTTTAACTTTTTTTTTTGTAAAATTTATAAAATGCCCATTGAAGTACCATTCACTTTGAAAAGCTGCTTCTATCAAGGTTTCTTGGACTAAACACAACAATATAACAAACACTGGCCATTAATAATTAAGCTTAATTGAGAAAAAGTCCTCCCCTGTGTTATCTTTCATCAGGATGATGTGTTATTAGTTTATAGATATATATTTTTTAGTTGAAGGCTTTTTTTGGCAGCAATTTGGCCTTCACAATAATGGACTTTGCTGTATGTAAAGCCTCAGAAAAATAGTGGTTTTGAGAGAGGTTTGACAGCGAATGAATCTGATTTAGAGGAATTTCCTTTGCAGTGAAATAGAAAAATAGTGCCATCTTTTGGTCTGAGCAGCTCTGCCAGCATCATGGCTGAGAGTCAAGTGCCCAAAACCACTGGCCACATCCACAGCGGGATTTAGCTCTGGTTATTCCTGTCTCTGAAAGTCTTATTTTTTCTTAAAACCATAATAAATTCTGGATTTAGTATACATGCAAAGGAAAGAATGTTTATCCTGGTGGTCAGGGCTCTGCTATTTGTTGTCCCATGCCCAGATGCATCCATACTTACACCTTATACTTACAGTTTTGCCCTGGGGTCTCACTTAACTGAGATTCCAGCTGTAAACCACAAGTGCAGATGCCCCTCCTTCCTCCATGCAAGGGAACAGCTTTGGGGGATTTAAAACTGCTGATTTCCAGCCTCAGTTTGACAAATTGTCAGAATTAATTCTAGTGCAGGGCTCTGAAAATCAGGAGAGAGAATTTGAGCTTCAGCTAGTTCTACATTCAATTGTAGACTGATTAAGGATAGTATTAGCTCAATAATCAACTACATAAAAGGGTTACACTCTCCCACACAACATGCCACACCAGGATATTTTGCATTCCTCTCATAGGGATGAATGTAGCTTTTAATCAGTATTTTTGTCTATACATCACCTTTGCCTTTCTGATCTCACAAATGAGAATTCTCTAATGTTTTTCCTTTTATTCTACAGAAGTGACTTACTGGAACAATTTGCTAAATGTTTCACTGTGCTGAGAAAAGGACCCACCTTGCAGCACTTTCTCCAGAAAAAAATGAACATTACTCTATACCACTGCATCTCAAAATGTTATTTTTCTTTCCTAAGGCCACAGAGAAAACAATATTCTAGTTCCAAATATCTGAAGTTATTTGACACAGAAAATATCGTCCATGAGCCAGGACCCAGACATGTCGTGCAATTAAGATCTCGAGTTATTGACTTTCCATTGACATCAGGAAGTCTATTAAATGCTGCCGTGGGCAATATGTATTTGACATTGTACAGGTGCACAACACGCTGGCAAAGCATCCAAATGAATGACAAAACCCCACAGAGCTGCACAAACCCCCTCGGGCTGGGAGAGCAGGACAAGGCACATCTTGATTAGTCAGCAAGGGCTGCTGATGGTAGGGAAGGGGAGAACCTTTGTTCACAGGCAAATGACATCTATTAAAAGGCTGCAAGATATCAAACAAATACATATGTATTGAATTATAGAGATAAACATTTAGATAGAGCTTGAAGATGAAACAAGGACACAAGTCAACATGTGTTCAATAAAGTAACTTCAACTGCTGAGCTCAGTGGAGACACTCACATTCCATGGGGAAAACAGACAGGTTCCACCACAATTTCACTACCCAAACTTCCCTTTTTATGCAGGCTTTTATTATGCTGTTTCTTCAAGCATCAGGGTTAGTTTGGCTTTTTGGTCGAGTGTTTTATTTTTCCTTTTACATGGATAAGCCCATACAGGGAGTTTCCTCTGACCTTGGAGACATTATGGGTAGCTTAAAATCATCTCGGATTTTATTCAGGCTTTAAAAGTGAGCAGGAGTGTTTGCACAGACTTCACTGGGATTCAGAGTCAGCTTCCGAAATGTTTTTCCTATAAAGACTCTAATGACATCGTGCTGGTTTTACTACTGCTACACTAAACCCTCTCACAAGTGACACCAGAATTTTCTGTCTGTAATGACTGTCATCTGCCAGCTCTACTCAATGCCTGATGATCTTGCTTAACTTTCACTTCCCAGCAATCAGCAAAAGCAATATTAAAATTCCTCCCAAGGCATATGCTTCCCAAAGGCAAAAATGTGATGCTTTAAAACCACCGGTAGCTTTTAAAAGAACAGCAATCAGAGTAACTAAAATGCAAAAAGATGGAGAGGAACCCTAGGCTGCAACAATAATTTAACCATTCCAGATACAAGTTTTATTTGCTCTTTGAAGAGAATATGTTCAAAAATTCCATTTCTTTAAATATCTTTAGAAGAAGCAGCATTTAAGAACGAGCTACACTGGATTAAATGCAAGACCTGGAATAAAATCATGAAGAACAGCCCTGTAAGCTCTACATCAGCTTTGTGCCATGGGATCTTTGTGCTTGACTCACCACGCATATTGGTTTCAGGAGCATGACCAAAAAGGTGTTTCTTCTGGGGGATAAAAAAAATCCCAGACAGAGATTAAACAGTATTCTGTTGCATAGCAAATATTATCAGCCTGAGTGGGAAAGGAGTTTCCTGTGGATCCTGGCCATAAGGCAAGGAAATTCCCTGCTGGTCACAACAGATACTGCAATGTACAAGGATTGCATCCTCTGTCCAGGGTTTCTTCCTCTGGGAGTTTAGGAACCTCAGTTCCTATTGGGCTGGAATTGTCCCTGTGCATGGCAGGTGGTTGGAACTTGGTGATCTGTAAGGTCCCTTCCAACCCAAACCATTCCATATTCCTGTCCTTCCTCCAGCTGTGGATGGGCAAAGTGAACAGATATGGCACTTTGGTGGAAACCGGTCCCAGCTCCCATGTCCGTTCCCCAGCAGCTGGCAAGTCCAAGTGTTCAGCACTTTCTTTTCACCTTTCAAAGAGGCCACACATTCTTCCACAGCATTTTATATTCACGCCTGTAGCCCTGACACAGTGATGGAGCTCTGCAATTCAGGCCCTGGTGTTCTTCGATCCCTTGCAATACACAAAACAGCAGTGTCGGGCTTAATGCTATTTCCAAGTGCTCGAGCTGCCTGTCACTGAGTTATTGATCTGAAGAATTCAAGCTGGCCACATATCATTTGCCCAGTGAAAAGCCTGGCTGGCTATTGACACTCCCCACATGCAGTCCTGGCAGGCAGCAGTGACACAGCAGGAACCCCTGCCCAGCACACAGCTGCTCACAGGGCAGAACCAACCCAAAACCAAAGCCAGTGGCAGCACCACGGGCAGATCTGGGTTAACAGGCACTGTGGGGTGTCCTCTGCAGTCACTTTGCTTGTTTGGCAGGACTAGATGAAACATATAATGACACTTCCAAGTCATATGTGTTTGCATTACTTGTGTAAACACCTGGTGCCAAACCACTGGCACACAAACCACAGCACTGAACTTCTTGATCTGCCAGCTCAGCCATCTGTGAAATAATAATTCAGATTAAAAAAAAAAATTAACCTAGCACATTTCTAGTCCTCCCCACCTTTGCTGGTCAGCAGTGGGTTCTCCAGCGAAGTCACTGCCCCTTGTGGATTGGCATGGTGCCACACAGCACATTCCCTTCCCATGGAATAATAAATCCTGCAAATAAAACACACCCCAGAGCTACAGGGCTGTGCTGAATGTTTAATGCCCCATAAGGGTCCAGCTCACATCTTCCAGGGTGACATTCATGCATTCAAACAACCGCTATCCACCAAGAGCAGGTGCCAACGCTGCCATCCCTCTTCCCAGGGACAACTCCCTCTGGCCACAGGTGACATTTCCACATGGCTTGAAAGGGCACAGGTAACAAATGCATCAGCTACTGAATCTCTTGGTTCATATTTTCCCTGGGCTGGAGGAGAAGAGCCATGACCAAATTCAGTCCTTTTAATTGGTAATTTCCAACTGACCATGTTTCTGCACCTCTGAAAACCCCACCAAAGGCCTGGTTTTTAAACTGTATAATTTCCTGACAATCAAGTTACTTTTAATGTCTGTTTTAGTCAGGAAAGCCTCTACAGCATAGCTAAGATTTTACAGCCAAGTCAGGAGATGAAGCATCGTCCTCCTCACCCCACTGTGAGGAGATCTGCATTGGAGCAGCCTCCTCCAGAGACAAGGCAGCAGGAATCCAACAGCTTCCCCAGTTTCTGCTGCTGCTTTCATTTTTAAAACCATCCTTTGCTGATGAAACAAAGTACTTGAACACCAGCAGATTTCTCCCACCCATTAGCAGCAACGTTGATCAATTAAACCAGGGCAGAGGCATGTCCCTGGTAAAGGACACCACCAAGGGAGCCCAGGTAAGGTCACAGCTTCACATCACACACCACTTTTGCATGTCCTTGGTTATTTGTTTTTCTTGATGTGAAACATCTCATTGAAAGAAAAACATACGGCCTTGTTTAGAAGTCACACCTCCAATTACACTTAATTACTACAGCTGTAAAATGGATGGTGACTTCTACTAAATTTAATTACTTCCCTCTGCAGACAGTGAAGGCGAATGGCCAAGGTGTCTCCCAGGTGAGTTGATAAGAGGTACACTCAGGGCAGCCATATGCTGACACAGGAGAGGAAAAGGAGAGGAAAAGGACTCCATGGAGATGACAACCTATGCAGAGAGCACAAAGCCTGCCCAAGCACCATAGCCTGGCACAGAGCTGCAGAGGCAAGAAGAGCTCCTAGCATCCCACCATAAGATGCTATCCACCTGAACAGCACCCATGAGGAGCTGGGGGTGCTGCTGCTCCCCAAAACCTCTGAAACCCTTTTTTGCCTGCAGGAGCAGCCTGGGAAACCCACACTGGGTGCTGTCTGCACAGCACCTCCCACATAAAGTTCATAAAATTAATTTTATTCTACCCCTTGTTATGGGCAGGGACACCTTCCACAATCCCAGGTTGTTCCAAGCCCTGTCCAACCTGGTTTTGGATACTTCCAGGGACGGAGCAGCCACAGCTTCTCTGGGTACCCTGTGCCAGGGCCTCACCACCCTTGCAGGAAAGAATTCCTTCCTAATACCAAGTCCTTCATCACTCCTTTGGTCCCTCCACCAGCTTCACTACTAACACTGAAAATAAAATGTGAGAAAGGAGAGGAGCCATCACATTGCAGCCAAGCATTAGTGGTGTATTTACCCAAAACCACAATGCACTGAGATAAAGACAAGGTGTGCTCACAATCCTGGGCAAGCAGATCATGAAAGCCTCCATCAACCCCTGATATCCCAGAAGAGTTTTTTCTAAGTAAAACACTGTCACCTTCCTGTAAGGGCCATCTCCCTCTGGAACCATGAGTTTTGCCACGTAGTAACATCCTGCTGAACAGCCAGCTAGGGTTCTGCTCCTCCAAACACACAGTCCCCAGGGTCATCGCTCAGTGGAGTTGTTCAAACCAAGTCGTGTTTACATAAATGAGTTTGAATTTATAATAAACTCGATGGTGCCTAAATGATTGGTATAAAAATAAGCCAGTTTTGTGACGCCCTGCTCTGATCCTAAAACAGATGTTTGAGGATATAAAATTATGTTGTGAGCTTTGAAATTGCACATACAATTACAACCTTCATCTTTATTGCTACTCCTAAGTGTTAAATGCAACTATGTCTGCATTGGAACTTCACTTATTACCATATTTCTCCCTCTCTCCCAAACCAAGACTGACTTGCAGCACTGTGACACTGGTAATTATTCTCCTCTTCTGACAAATTCAAGGGAATGAACAGAAATCTTTGTGGAGCCCATTTAACATTTATCTTGTACAAACAACTCGGCTCTTCCTTCACTTCCAGGAGTGTTGGCTCTCTCAGACAATGTCTTAGTTTGGGGCAAATTTGGGAGGAAACCTCCGAAGGGGGTTTCCTCTGGAAAGCCAACTCAAACCCCCCCTTCCCCCTGCCAGTCCGGGAAAATAACTTCCTCAGAGAAAANCAGTACCTTGGGGAAAGACATTGTGCTTTTCTGTTGATGGGTTGTGGGAATTCAGCATCAGGAGCCAGCAGCTCAGTGCTGACAAGAGCCAGGGGCAGGTTAAATCAATATGGGTCTTCATTTCCTTCACAATTTTTTTTTAAGAATTCTTTTTATAGTTTGTGTTTTCAAGGTTTTCATAGCAACAAGAGCTGCTTTACATACCCTCTCCTCCACCAAAATGTCATCAGTTCATGTCATCACGTGCCTCCAGGACCTGGATCTTCAGGAAAACTAAAAATACTGCAAATTCTGGGTCAAACCACAAGAGTTGGTGCCACTGCCTGAAAGCACATAGCACAAACACCACAGACTTGAAGTGGTCCTCCTGAATTAAGGTTGGGTGAGGAGAAATGCATTTACTCCATCCTCAAAAGTGCAGGAATTCAACCCAGAGGGAAGAATGGTGCAGGGACAGGTTTTACTTCTCCTGGTGCTCAAACATGGTCTCTCTAGCACACTTTACCCTCTTAATAACTGATGAGTGGCTGAAAGCACTGACTGACCTTGCCTGCAGAGCCCTCCTGGCACTCCCCAGGTGATGGGGACACCTCAGGCTGTGACCCTGCTGCTGCCAGTGCAGTTCTTCCCTTCCTCATGGCAAAAAGGAAGCATGTTTCCCTCAGGGAGCATTTCCTGGGCAAGCAATCTTTTGTGGAGGGAGAAAAAAATTCACCTCTTTTTTCATATTTACTTTGGAGGGACAATTCTCAGCTTCTCCATGAGCAAATAACACATGGCACTACTGCAGTCTAACAAGCAATTGTTAACTCTATCCAATAAAATCAGATAGAAACTGACTCCAGCAGAAAATCAGAAAAAGCCTTGTCTGAGTGCCCCCAGGGAATACACTCAGGTTTAGGTCAGCACCTATTTGATGCACTGAGTGCAGCTTCAGGAGCCCTTGAGCACAGGGAATATGAAGCTACATCAAAGCAAGAAGCTTCCACCACTCCAACAGAGCCAGGTCTAACCCAAATGTTTGGACATGGAATGTGAGGATGGGAAATGATGCTGTACATTGTGTGCTGGGTTTCCACCTCCTGTAAAGAGAAGGTGATAGAGAAGCCCAAAATCCAAGTAACTCATTAAGTGAATTGCTCACTAATGATACTGCTTCTCCTCCATTTGGTTTTACACAAGGAATTGCTGGCTGCAGTCAGGCCATCCTGGCACTACACCTCCCAGCACAGTCTGAGAGCTACTTGCTGCCTTCCCACCCTGCCTTACAGGTGCTGATGCTTCTGCCACGGAAAGAAATACTTCACAGCCTCCCTCCAGCACAAGGGATGGAGAGCCGTGGAGAACAGGACACGGCTTCCCCAAGGCAGGATAACTATCATGGATGAAAAGGGATCATCCAGGCACATGAAGGAGAAATCGGGACCAGGTACCGGCCAGCCTTGCAAAGCCCTAAATGCAAAGTGACCTGCTAAGACCCACATCCTCCTGCACCACACGGCGCCACAATGTCCCTGCAGACATTGCCAAGGGGCCCGGGGCAGCTCACGGCCGGAGCAGCGGGTGAAGCCCCGAATGTCCCCAGTGCCACCGCCAGGGAGCTGGTACAGGCTGGGCATCGCACAGCCCCTGCAAAGCCCGCACGGGCGCTCACCAAACCAGAGCCAATGCTGGCCTCTGGTGGCAGCTCTGGTCCTTTTCCTTCTTTAAACAGAAAAACCTTACCACGTCCAAGAAACTGCTGGAATTCAAAGAATCCCCGGAACAAAACTAGGCTGGTTTGGAAGGAGGTTCTGAGAACAAGGTGGGGGCTGGACAGGGCTCTGGAAGGCATCCTTGCCCATGGCAGAGCATTGGAACTGGGTGAGGAGTAAGGGCCCTTCCCACCCAAACGATTCTTGGGTGGTCCATCTGAAAAGTCCCACTGGTGAGTAAGATGGCAAAGATAACACTCAGCTCTTACCTGACCCGCAGCAGAGTGCAGCCACAGCCCCATGTACAGCACAGGGAAAGGGGCTGCACAGGGAGGAAGGGAGCAAAATGCCATTTGCACTGGGGGAGCAAAGGACAAGGAGCTGCTGCAGACTCTGCTTGCCAGCAAAGAACCTGTGTCCTGTCCCTGAAAAAATATGTCCTTTCCCATGGAATTCCCACATAGCTTTTGTATGATCAGTACACAAATGGAGGGAAAATGGAGTCAGAAGTGGCCATGCCACCAGGGCAGGGGGGGCCAGCACAGCTCCTGCTCCCCTTGCCCATCCCACCTTCAGGACCACACTGGGGTGGCTGGGGGCCACAGGCCCTCTGCAAAAATAAGGGAGGAGAAAAAGAAGTATTTCCAACTCTGGCTGCACCCTCGGTGCCAGCACACACCTCCACCTGTGTGTGCTGTAGGCCTGGGACGCCCCACACGCCGCCCAAGGGCCTCACGCTCTCTCTGAGTTGATGCTGAGGCAGCAGCCACAGGACCCAGGTAAAGGGGAAAGATCACAGAATTACAGAATGGTTTGGGTGGTGAGGGACCTTCTCAAGGTCATCTAGTCCAAGCCCCCACTCCCGCCCTGGGCAGAGACACCTTCCACCATCCCAGGTTGCTCCAAGCCCTGTCCTACCTAGCCTTGAACAGTTCCAGGAATGGGCCAACCATAGCTGCTCTGGGCAACCTGTGCCAGGGTCTTGCCACCCTCACAGGCAAGAATTTCTTCAGAAAATCAAAACCAATCCTGCCCTCCTTCAGATTAAAGCCGTTCCCCCTTGTCCACAGTCCCTCTCCAGCTCTCTTGGAGCCCTTTTATACACTGAAAGGGGCTCTAAGGTCACAGATCCTTCTCTTCTGCAGTTTGAACAACTCCACTTGTCTGAGCCCATTTTTAGAGAAAAGGTGTTCCAGCCCTCTGAACATCACGTGTGTGTCTTGTCCTCACTGTCCTCATTGTGAAGACAAAACAAAATCACGCAGTGGTGGCTCCTCTTTGATCCCGGGATGAGCATCACTCCCACCAAGCTCTCCCCCAGCTCTGTACCACACCTCAGCTCCATCCTCCTCTGGCTGCCAGAAAACAGCTGCTGAAAACAATTAATACATGTTGATTGTTTATTGATTCCAACATATTAATAGATTGGATAATAAACAGTACTTTTAAACATTCTCTTAACCAAAAATATAACAAATATTTACAATCACTCAGTAAAAATACAAAAAGCATACAGAGGCACTGTCTTTCTAAAAGACATAAGTGTAAGAGGTATCAAAAAATAGAAGACAAACATTGCTTGTTACAGAATACTTTACAATCACTGACTTGTGCAGTACAATTGCTATTGGAATATCATTACATCTGTGCAGTTTTGCCAATATGCTCACATATTTAGAATTTAATTAATACCAAGCTAAACTGCATTCCAGGTATATCAGAAATAAAGATAAAACAATAAAAAAGCACAACAGAAGCAAAAGCTGGGTTGGGAATTCAAGATAGATTACCCTCTATACAAGCGTTCTAAAATATAATGTGTAAAGCGCTTCTAAAGAGAGAGTATCCCTTTTTTCTTTTCTTTTTGCAAAGGCAGTGGTAAGTTCATCCTTCAAAAATTCTAATGTTTTACAAAAACTCAAATGACAGGGTTGTATTTCCACTGTTGCCTGCAGTAAAATGACTTGGGATGTGATGAAAGAGGTTTTGGAACACTCCTAACACCTCACAAGCCCCCATGCAAGTGGCATCACTGGTAGGTTCAGCCCCGGGGACACCCTCTGCCTCTGGCAGGTACAGACAGCCCCAGCACACCCCAGCCCAGCAACGGGCTCTGACCACCTTCCAGTGAAGCATCACTCACCTGGCACCACAGAACGTGCTGAGCTGGGAGGGACCCGTCAGGATCATCGAGTCCAACTCCTGGCCCTGAACAAAACCATCCCCCCAACAATCCTACCCTGTGCCTGAGAGCCTTGTCCAAACACTCCTGAGCTCTGCCAGGCTGGTGCTGTGACCACTGCCCTGGGGAGCTGTTCAGTGCCCAACCACCCTCTGGGTGAAGAGCCTTTTCCTGGTACTCAACCTGAACCTCCCTGACACAACTTCAGGCCCTTCCCTTGGGACCTGTCACTGGTCATCAGTGAAGAGATCAGTGCTGCCCTATAAGGCTGTGTTGTAGATTGCAATAAAGTCTGTCTCCCCTGAATCTCCCTTTCTCCAGGCTGATCAGATCAAGGGCCCTCAGACACTCCTTATAAGGCTGCTCCCCTCCAGACCCTTCCCCATCCTCGTGGCCTTTAGATGCTCTCTAATAGTGTCGTATCTTTTGCGTATCATGGTGCCCAAAAATCACACACAGGACTCCAGGTGAGGCCACACCTACAAACTTATCTGTGTAAAGGCAAAAGGAAGGAGCCAGGAAAGCCCCGCACTGCCCACTGTTGGCAAACACTCAAAACTTGTGCACATTGCAAAGATGTGAACTGCAAACATACACAGCCATTGTCTTTCCATTCTTTCGTGTACTTGGGAGATGAACCTGATGCTCAGAGGCTCAGTGATCTCATTTTCCCCTTTCTGCAACTGGAGAGGCCAATTCAATTTTACCAAACTACACTGCTTTCTCAGGAATTATTCAGAAGTTTAAGATTTATAACAAAACACTGTGTGCTTAAATCATAGAAATCTGAAATGCATCTTTCACCAACAAGTCAGGAGCAAACAACGAGCAGGAAGTGAGCAAACCCAGGTATGGCAGTGGAAGAACATGACACGAGGCACCGTAACTGTTTATCAGCATCAGAGCCCAAGTTAGAAGAACCTAGCAGAGGTACAGAGTCAGGGATCTGTGGTCCAGAAGACATCACTTCAACAAAGCAGTGTACAACAGGTACTAACCACCATATTGCTTCTGTCTGAATTACCAAAAAAGGGATAATGTCTCTTCAAACCCACACCAGACACTCTACATTTGGCTATTGGCCCCAATCAATGTGATCGGTTGAGTAAAAACAAACAAACAAAAACCCCAGCAAGGAGCAGCAGAGAAGCCACACTGTGCGAGGCAGGAGTAGCAGGAGTTGCTCATCTGTCATCATTTATGCATGATTTATGTACACCAGCTGTGATGGCTATTAGGAAAATATGATTAGTGAGACTCACTCATTCCAGAACTTTTCAGTGTCTGCCAAGCCCCTGTGGAACAGACGGATGCTGCTGATGTGCAAACACCACCAAACACCATGTTTGGATGGGTGATTTATTCATCTGCTCTTGCTGACTGCCAGGAGACCCCGACCCTGCTCCCCACAGGGGCTTCCCTGCATCCTCAAAGGCAGCACTATTGGGGTTTGGGGTAAACGAAAGCCACTTCAGTAACCCCTATCCCCTATATTTTGTTCAACAGGCTGGAATAAGCTGCAGCTTCCTCCCCAAGGCCAAGGAACTGTACAGTTTCATTCACCTGGCACAACACAGATGATTTCTGATGGAACACAAAGCCTGTTACTTCCATGTAGAAGTTCACAAGCAACTACAGCTGACAGTGGGATGGCAGGACCTGGATTTACATCCCACAGGAATATCAGTTCAGGAGTTCTATTATCAATATTGCATGTGCTGAAAACACTCACTCTGCCCTGCATAGCTTTGACACATTAATCTTTAGTCATTAAGGCCCTTGCAGGTTCATTATAAGCATTAAGGCCTTGAGAAAGCAAAATGCATTTATTATGCCATACCTCAAGTGGATTTTAATATATTTTTTCAACCACTTGCTTCTCTGATACTTGTGCCAAAAAATCATACAGCCAACCAGTGAGTTACAAATTAGGCATCCTCTTCCTCAGCATCACTGTTCATTTACACTTCCCAGTTCCAATCATGACAGGTACATTCCAGGCAGTGTTGAACCTGGAACTGCTCTGAAGGCAGACACAGGCTGGGTCATTCACATCCACCTGGCTGCATCAGCCCCTAGCTACTAAGGAGAAAGCACATCAAAGGCTTTGGGTTGTTTTTGGTACTTGTGGCATTTTCCAAAAATGTTGCATTCACCTTGCACCCCCTGCACACATATAGGTTAAAAAAAAAACTCTTAAAGCTCTTCACAACTATGGATATAGAAATCAGTTTTGAGGCACTGTAAAAATGACAAACATCATCTTTCTAGCTTAGGCTGTAAACATCACAACAAAGATTTACAATTGAATGTTTAAATACATATTCACACATTCATGTCTGATTTTAACACTAGAATGGGGTGTCATGTATGAGAGGCAG